>JAKSZT010031275.1:552207-569774 GCA_026826555.1 Tolypeutes matacus | reverse complement strand
GCCTCCTTCCTGTTGAGGGCATGGCCACTCTGCGTCTCCGTGGCCTCTTCCTGTTGAGGGCATGGCCACTCTGCGTCTCCTGCTCCCAGCAGACAAGCCAAGGCCTGATGGGGCAGGGCCAGGATCCTATTTCGTAAAGCGGGTCCTGCAGGCTGCTGGGCTCGGACCGGCTCTTCCCTGTCACTCTGGCAGGAAAGCATCCTTCGGATGGGAACCATTCTTACGTCCCAGGAGCTAGAGACCCCCCAGCTGGTGCCTCCGAGGACGACGCACAAGCGGCGGCCCTGGCAACACCAGGAACCCACAGCCGAGCGAGGGTCCAGCAGCGAGCCCCTGGCTCCTGCTCCCTGACAGGTGCTTGGGAGGTGACGCCCAGCTCGACTCCAGAGCCGTCCACTGGCCGCCGCAGGCCTTGGCTCTGCCTCCCAGGGCTTCTCTTCATGGTCTCCCCAAGACCAGGGTCTCGGCCTCCAGGCCTCAACAACTGGGCCTGTGACCAGACAAGCACGGTGGGGCCCCGGAGGGAGGTGCCTGGTCTGCCCGATGAGAGCCCGCACCAACCCCAGCTCTCATCACTGGGGGGTGCCACCTCCCACCTCCATCCCCCTCTGTCTCACTGCGCCGCACGGCTTTTATAGTGGGGATTTTATTTAGGGTAAAAGCTTACAGTTCTGAGGTCGTGAAAGGCCCAAATCCAGGCACCATCAGAGGTGCCTCCTCACCAGAGTCAGCTACTGGTGATCCTGGTGTCCTGCCATGTGGTGAAGATGGGGGCTGATCTCGGACAGAAGTCCCTGCCGTCCCCTCCAGAAGCTACCATCTCCCGGAGCTCAGCTGTGGGAAACCGGGCACAGAGCTAGTCTCTTTTTGGCCTCTGCTCTCAGTTTCGACGGCTCCGCCTTCTTCCGAGTTCAGCTGTGGATTTTCAGGCAGATGGCCTGAGCTGCTCGGTGGGCCCAGCCCAGCCTCTTGGGGGCTTCAGGCTCCAGCTTTGGCTGCTAGTGGTCCTCGACTGCTCCCCACAAGACAGGGTAAAAATGGCGGCTTCCTTTCTGTGTCTCCATTTATAAGAGGGCAGAGACCGCACTGACGTAGTCCAATCAAAAGGGCCCTATACCCACAGGAATGGATCAGGTCAAGATTCACACAAGGGAAGCGGATGCGGCTCAAGCAACTGGGCTCCCGTCTACCACACAGGAGGTCCAGGGTTCGATTCCCGGGGCCTCCTGGAGAAGGCAAGCTGGCCCTAGCAGAGAGCTGGTGCAGCACGATGATGCAACAAAAAGGGACACAGAGGAGAGACACTGGGAGACGCAGACCAGGGAGCTGAGGTGGCGCGAGAGACTGAGGACCTCTCTCCACTCCGCAAAGTCCCAGGATCAACCCCGGTGCCGCCGCCTAAAGAGAAGACGAGCAGATGCAGAACACAGCGAGCGCAAAACAAAGCGAGGAGGGGGTGAATAAATAAATAAATCTTAAAAAAAAAAAAAAAGTTCTCAGAAGAACTGCAGACTGTCCCACCGCGCTCAGAACCGCTTCTCTGCAGAGACGCCTCCGCCGAGCCTGCCCCCGCGAGGCCCCGTGGCGTGGGGGCTGCCGGTGCGCCTGCCCTCTCCCGGGCCCTGCCACACACCAGCACACACCACATGGGGTGTCTGGCCTACGAACCAGTGGGCTCACGCCCACAGGACTGGACATGGACCTGCCTCTCGTGGCGGACGTGACGCGACCCCCAGCACCCGCCCAGCAGGATCTCCTCCCGCCACTGCCGCTGCCCCCGCCCCTCTGCAGAACTGCGGCCCTGTGCCTCACCCCACCCCGCCCCGTGTCCTGCCCGGGAGCCTGGGCCTGCACCCAACCCAGCTCAGGCCCAAAGCCACGGGCTGGGCAGAGGGGCAGGGCCGCCCGCCGGGGGGGGTGTGCGCCGCGTGCCAGGCTCCCCTCTGGGGCGTCTGGTGCCGTTTAGGAATTCCAGAAAGAGAGGCTGACCACGTTTGCAAGCGGGCCTGCTCCTCTGGGCGTGGATCCCTGTGGCTGACTTAAACTCAAAAGCTTTACGCTCACCTGCTTGAATCAAGATCAGGACTTTGCCTCGGCCACGTCTTCAGGGCACGCAGGGCTGAGTCCCCGCCCCTAGGTGGGCTACGTGGACGAACACGCAGAAGACACGCAGAGGGAGAGCGCGCCACGGAGGAGAGAACTTGTCAGCTTCGACCCCGCGGCCCCGGGAAGGCAGGTGAGCCGGTCGCCTGGCAGTCTGCAGCCGACCTTGCACGGAGACAGAGCAGCTGAGCCCGGAAAGAGACGCACCCCCCGGCCCGCAGCTGAGGCGGGAAGCAGTGGGCCCAGGAGCCTCGAGAGGAAGAGCAGGGCTGAGCCCACGCACACGCCTCCGCCTCTCCCACCCGTGGCCGCTGACTCGGGTGAGGGAGTGCCTCTGACGGCGCCCTGAGTCCGACACTTTAGGGCCTGGTCACCGTAAGCTTCTGCCCCCCGTAAATACCCTGTATGAAAGCCGGCAGCTCTGGCACTTGGCATCGGTACCCCTTTGGCTGATACTCCCTCCAACGGGTCAACCCCTCACCACACCCACGCGGGGGCATCCCGGGTGCCCGGCACAGCAGAGGCCCCCCCAGGCCCCCAATTTCAGAGACTGAAATTGCCTTTTAAAGTTAGTGTTCACTTACACCAGACGCAGCCCACAGCATCCTAAGGAACCCGCAAGCAGGGCACGGCTCCTGGACGCGCCCGTCCTGGGGAGGCAGCGCCTCGCCACGTAAGGACTGCACCTCCGACACCTGGAGACGGCACTGCTCCTTCCCTGCAGCGCCGAGGCGGTGCCCTCCTCGTCAGCGGCGGGGCCCACACGGAAAGGCCACCCAGAGGGAAAGGAGCGGGGCCGCCACGGGGCTGCCACGGAGAGCGCCAGCCCAGCCCTGGAGCACGGCGCCGTCATCGAGGACAGCGCACTGCCCTGCTGTCGCCTTCACTCTGGACTCTTCCAGCCTCAAAATCATGAACGAATAAATTCCCATTCTTTAGGAAAAAAAAAAAAAAAGTGGGGCCGGTGTCGAGCCCGCGGTGCTGGCCTCAGGTGCCGGGGGACGGGGCACAAGCCCACCACCCGCTCAGCCCTGCTTTACTGGGGAGGGAGCCTCCGACTGGGGGGTGCCTTGAACTGGCAGTGGGCCCTCCCCGTGGTTCCCCATCCCCGTGGCTCCTCTAAGAGCTGAGCGCGGCAAGAGGCCCGGCTCTGGGCTGGGTTGCGTGGGAGGCCACGGGGTCGCCGAGCCGACCTGCTGCTCCCAAGCGCCCGCCGCCCTCTGACACAGCTCCAGGCCCGCAGAGATCTGAGCCGGCTCCCCGTGCCCCAGCCTCGGGCTTCTCTGGAGCGTTGTCTCCTTTGTCCTGACCTCCAGAGCAGGTTTCCTGAGACCCCTGGATGGCCGGGCCTACGTCTCACCATGACAACCCAGAGGGAGGCGGGGGGCTGAGGCGGAGTCGCCCACCCAGGGAGGGGGTGCCCGCGGCCCCGGGGACAGGGATGCTGGCCCGGGACGCCCGGAAGTGTCAGCCAGGAGGACTGCAGCAGGGCAGGGTGGCCCCAGCCAGGGGCCTGGGGGTGGGCAGTGCATGGGGTGAGGGGCGGAGGCCAGCCAGGGCCCCCCAGGAGTCCTGTGAAGCACCCCTCGAGAGAGTGAGGCCACATCCCATGGGCTGGTCCTGCAGAGGAAATTCCAGCCCAAAACCGTGAGACGGTCGCTTTCTCCGCAGACCCATCCCTCGGGCCCGCCCCAGACTTGTCTGGCACGCAGGGAGGGAAGAGGAGGGAGAGAGGAGAGGCCGCTCAGCCATGCCCCGGACACGCGGGGAGAAGCCCAGGCGGGAGGAGCGTCTGGGGGCTGCGGCTCTCCTTGACTTATGCATCCAGCCCCGAGAGCAGCCAGCGCACGTCAGAGCGCCGGGACGCGCCTGCATGTTCACCCCGGCGTGGGGAGAACTCGCGAGGGCTGAAGAGAGGGTGCCTGCTTGCTTCCGTGCAGCCCGGGAGCGTCAAGGCTGGGGGCACACAGCACCTGCTCTGGGGTCTCGGGGATGCCAGCTTTACCCAGCCATCGGGGTCAGCCTGGACGGGCTCTTCTCCAACAGGGCTCTCAGCCTGCAGTTCGGGAGCCGCAAAATGCCACGTCTGTGCACGTGTTTACTGCTCTAAGTGCTTGTCCACACATGCCACCTGCTGGGGTGGGATCTGTGGCCTGCCATGGGCGCCGAGCTGCCCACACACGTCGTCCACTGGGGTGGGATCCGTGACGTCGTCCGCTGGGGTGGGATCCGTGGCCTGCCACAGGCATCAAGCTGCCCATACACGTCGTCCACTGGGGTGGGATCCGTGGCCTGCCACGGGCATCGAGCCGCCCGCCCAGTCCCACATCTTGATGGCCAGCATTAACAGCTCTGCACCAGGCCGCAGCATCCTCACTGCCCCGAGGGGGAAACCAGGCCCTGCTTCTGGAAACATCCATCAGCAGCACGAACTCGCAGCCGGTCTCTGCCCTTGGCTGGCAGGGCCGGAGGGCTGAGCTCTCAGAAGGGGTGGGGGACGTGGCCTGTGGGTCTCCGTGGGAGCTCAGCCAGTTCTACCCTGCCACTAACTTTTTTACTTGGAGATGTCCGTGGGCCCGTCTTACCCTTCATCAGTAACTGCTACCCTGAACATCTCAATCTGGGCCAGAGCAGCTCTGTCTTTAGCAGGTGGGTGGTTCAATCACCCCTCCACATACAAGAAGCATGGTCTTGAGAAATACATCTTCTCCCCCTTCCCTTGAAGAATTAGAAAAATAATTTTTTTTTACACTTTTCAGCAAGAACAGAACAGATGGTGACAATTGAAGAATCTGTTCATGAGGCTGGGTGCCCGCGATCGGTTCTCATCCACAAGACGCAGAGGGGGGAGGTTTTGTTTTTTTGCTGTGCAGAAGAGCCGCTACTGTGAGGGCAGAAACAGAGGGCCAGGGGCAGGACAGAAGGCCGCTGCCAGCTCTGCCCAGGACGCAGCGAGGCTCCCAAGGCCTTCCCACGTCCGAGCCGAAGCCGTCCTCACGCCGCTTTGGTTTTCTTCATAGGGCCTTTTTCGTTTGCTCGTGATGCGGGCTCCAGCTCAGGACGTCCACGGGAAGAGGGAAACCAGCCGGCAGCTGAGAAGTCACCACAAGGAGCACCACCTCCTCGGTGCTGGCAAGGCCCAGGCCGGGAGGCCGCAGCTCCCGCGCCCACCGCTCAGCCCCGTTTCAGAGGCGGCACCGATACCCCGTGAGAGCCGCGTGGCAGCGCTGCGTGGTGCTCAGGATGCCGAGAAGGCCGAAGCCTCCCTTTTGCAGCGTCACTCATCTGTATCTCAAATCCGCCCAGAACCCCTACAGATTAACAGGCGCCCATTCCCAGGAAGCGTGGCCTCGCCGCTCACCACTCCTGGACCTTCCTTCAGGAGGCACCAGGGAGCGCTCGAGGTGCGAGGTGGGCAGCACGGCGGGGAACAAGCAGCCCGCGTGCTGGTCCCCTGTGGAGCTAGACAAACAGCAGCCAGACCCTCAATTACAGAGCCTATTCCAGGCGCTGCTCCAAGACAGGAAGAAGGCGGCTCTTGGGGCAGGTGACCATGACTGGCCAAGGCCAGAGCTGGGCAGGACTCTCTGTAACGGGTGAGTGAACAGAGATGCTGAATGAGTCCTGGGCCCACACTTAAAGAAATCACGAAAAAATCGAAGCAGGGAAGGACTGGTTTCAGCTCCGACATGTAAAGAGCTTGTAAGCGAACACTCCCATCCTTACAATAAGAAAAAGCTAGACAGAACTTTTCTTGGACCTCTCAGAAAACTGAGGTCACACAGCAAATCACCACTGCAAAATCTGGAGAAACATGAATCCAGAGAGTCGTAGCTGAGCTCTGCTAACCCAGAGAGAAGCCACCAGAGCTAATAACACTGAGAGATGTACTTTAGTAGCAATTTTGTCATATAGAAATACTCATAGATAAATATACGCACACATATACAGGCTAACATGCACTTCCTTGCTCTGGCAGGTAAGTGGCCAAGGAGCAATGAAACTCCAGTAGCACACTGAGTGCACACTCAGTGCCCAGACCTTGGCTCCTAAAGCCATTCTCCGGTGGAGAAATGGCTGCTTCTAGGGCTGGGGCAGGAAAAATACAAGATGAGCCTGAAGCCTCTTAGAGTGGCAGAAGTAAGAAAGTGCTTAATGAACAAAACGGGAGGCCATCAGAGGCATACAAGAGCCAAGCAAAAGAGCTCACAATGGCCAAAGCTGCAACAATTTGTGCAAAGAAATAAAGTAGTGGATTATAACCCAAAACAAAATCAACACCAGGAGTCCATACTGATATAAATGAATGACTCAATGAGAAAACAAATGGGCTGCTAGAGACAAATCTCCTGTGCGAACGATGTCAGATAATTTATAGAGATACTCCACCCTCAAGAAGGTAGTGCCTAAGTCCCAGCTCCTTGAGTATGGGCTACACAGAGTGACTTTTTTCCAAAGAATACAGGATGAACAGGGAGAGGGAAAACGGGACTTTTCAGTGGTTAATCCTGACAAGCTCCACCTCCAGCCAGCACCATCTCCAGCACCATCTCCAGCACCACCTCCAGCACCTCCTCCAGCACCTCCTCCAGCACCTCCTCCAGCACCTCCTCCAGCTCCACCTCCAGCATTTCCTCCAGCATTTCCTCCAGCTCCACCTCAAACACCACCTCCAGCATTTCCTCCAGGACTTCCTCCAGCCAGCTCATGAAGGTCAACATCAATAGTGATAAGTCATGTTGACAGAATGTACCCTTAATCGGAGGTGATGAGAAGGGCACTTCACCCCTGTGTTCTTCCTTCCGGAAACAATAACCCCAGTGCAATCATAAAAAAGCATCAGACAAATCCTAATTGAGAGGCATGCTACAGAATACCAGAAAGTACAGCTCGAATCTGTCAAGGTCATCAAATACAAGGAAAGGCAGAGAAGCTGTCGCAGCCAAAGGAGCCTACGGAGGCACGGCAACTACACGTGATATGGTGTCCTGGACAGATTCGGGAACTAGAGAAGGGCATCGGGGGGAACTAAGGAAATCTGAATAAAGAGGGGACTTCAGTTCATAACAACTCCGTCTCGGTTCGTTAATTGTGACAAGCACACCACACGAATGCCTGATGCTAGCAGGGCATGGACACACATATGGAGGCCTCTGTGGCATCCTCAGGGCAACTCTGCACATCTAAAACTGTTCTAAAACCAAGAGCTTATTTTTAAAACAAAGTCAGGGTAAGGAGGGAGAGTGGAGGGGTGGGGCCCAGCACGGGGACATGGTCTCGGACTGGGGCCACTCTTAGCAGGGCCTTGTATGCAGAGCCCACCGGGGCGGGGAAGGCAGCCAGGTGGTCTGCGGACGAGCAGGCCGGGCCGGGGGCACCGCAGGGGGCTCGAACAAAGCCATCATCTGGCCCCTTTCAGTTTTACAAGAACCCTTTGGCTGCGTGCAGGGAGGGACACAGAGGAGGAGCTGGCACAGAGTAGGGAGGGACACGGGGGGCACAGAGGAGGGGGTCACCGATGAGGGGGCACAGAGGAGGGGGCACCAAGGAGGGGGTGCCAAGGAGCGGGCACAGGGAAGGGGGATGAGGGGGGGACTTTGAGGGAGGGAGGATGCCAAGGGGGATGCCAAGTGGGGTGCCAAGTGGGGACGCCAAGGGGAGGCAACACTGAGGGGAGGCAAGTAAGGGGGGACACCATCGAGGGGGAACCTCAAATCTGAACCCCAAAAGGCAAAAACCAGGAGCTATTTGACAGTGTAGTAAGTGCAGTCAGACCCCCAGCCGCTCAGAGGGTAGGGGCAGATGTTCTCTGGAGAAGGTGCCCACAGGTGCAGGTGAGTGGGGAGGGAGGCGCTGTACAGAACACAGTATCAGGCCGGGGGGACTGCGTATCGAACAGAGGCCCCTCCAGCCCACCGTCCCTCCACAGACACACTGCCATCTGGGAGCCCAGTCTGTCCTTCCCCCCACACTCCCAAGACAGGAGGCTGTAGGCTGTTTCTCTAAAGAAACTGCGCGGTGCCAGAGTTGAGAGACTGTTTGTTACTGACACATCATCTAGCTAATTCTGACTGATACATACTGGGTAAGGACTCAACCTTACCCAGTATATATGGTGATATAAATATGTTGGATAGATGGAACAGCTCTAAGGTGGAAAATACATGTGTTCAAATCACCTTCACCACAACAGGAAGTCAAAAAATAGCAGCCTATACCTATTCTTTATAAATAAGGAGATAAATCCTGGAGAAGACAGCAAGAAGAACTGGAGGTGGTAGTCTGTGGGAAGAGAACCGGAGCAGGAGCTGAACAGGACTAGACGCCAGGGGTCTGCTATACATATTTCAGAAGGTACCACGGAATGAACCTAGGACCTTGTAGAAGGGAAGCAGGCGCTCAACCAGAGCTACACCCTTTCCCCTGCTGTATTTTTTTTTTGTAAAACTTAAAGAACTTTTTGATTTCTTAAAATATGCGTATATATTATATTGATCAAATAAAAATAAGTTTTTAAACAATAAACTGAGACACTGGGTGTGAAAGGGGCCAAGGCAGGGTGGTATGTGGTGATATCACAGCCGAAGAAGCCAGGTAGGCTGACCTGGAGGCCGTGGACGAGCTGCCTAGGCCTCCCACACCGGGCCTCCCACACCGGGCCTCCCACACCGGGCCTCCCACACCGGGTCGGCGCCCGGTGCAGGGCAGTACTGTACGGCTGGGGCCTGGGGGCTGCACGCCATGGGCTGAATTCTGGCTCTGCCACTTCCCAGCTCTGTGAATGTGGGAAACTCATCTTTTCCCTCTGGAGCTCAGTTTTCTCACTGGCAAAGCAGGATACATCGACGTCATTTGGCTGAGAGTGCTCCCTGCCGCTCCCTCAGCCGAACGAGCAGCTCGTGGAACATGCCGGATAAGCGATGGGAGCGCGACCTTTAAGACCTCAAGAAACCCATGAAGGCCGGGGCTGGGTCAGGGCGTGTCCTGAGAGAGGGTGTGAAGCGGGCTGGGTCGGCGCTGAACCAGCTTGCTAGGCGCAGACAACCGGGGTCGGGGAAGGGCGGTGGGGAAGCCGAGGGGAGCCAGGCCAAAGGGGCGGGCGGTGGGGGAGCCCGGGGGTCTGTGTGGGTAGAAGCACGGCAGACAGGGCGTGCTCGGGGACAGAGCCTGGTGCCGCCACAGCTGTGGCCACGTGGCACAGAGCTCGGAGACTCTGTGAGGGCCACGGCTCGTGCAGGCTGAGCTCGGGGCCGTCACCCATGCACCACCTCTGCAGCAGAGGCTGGGCTGCTCCACTGACCAGACCCCACAGGCAGCCCAGTGACCCCTCACTCCTGACCCATCACGGCCCCATGGCCCTGCCCAAACCCCAGGGGCCCTCAGCAGTGGCCCCGCCCACACCAGCTGTGCCCCAGAAAAGCACATTCTTGAACTTAATCAGTACCTGCGGGTGTGAACCCATTTAAGCAGGGCTTTCGATGCGGCTGCTTCGGGTAAGGTGTGCCCACCCGAATCAGGACGGGCTTAATCGTATTCCTGGAGCCCGTTATTAGGGAATGAGATTCAGACAGAAAGGGAAAGAGAGCCACAGAGAGCAGCCGGAAGCGGAACATCAACAGAGCCTGGAAGAGACGGAGCGGCCAGGAGAGGCCGCCACGTGTCCTGCCACGTGACAAGCTAAGGACCAAGGGTCGCGCCGCCGTCTTGGCGGAGAAAGCATCGCCGTGACGCCGCCTTGGTTCAGATTCTGTTCCGAACCTCAAGCCGTGAGCTAAGTCCCTACCGCAGCCCAGGAAACTGAAACACGGCCCACCCAGGCCAGCCCCTGGGTCGCCCCCAGCTGGCCCGGGGGCTTTTAATGGTTCAGGAATCGCTGGTGCCAGGCTGGGGCGGGGAACCACCTCCTGGGCTCTGCAAGGAGAACCTGGAAGCCTGGTGCCGTCGGCCAACAGGAGACGACCCGAAAGCACCACAGCTGCCCCCGAGCAGCCTGGCGGCGAGTCGAACGCAGCGGCACGTCAGGAAGGCGCAGGGACCCAGGAGGCCCAACTCACCGGTCTCGGGGAAGGACGGCTCTGGCCGGCACAGGGCAGCCTGGCTTCCGCCTGGGGTGGGTTCGCCAGTCAGGAGCTGCGGTCGGGCCTGCAAGGGAGGAGAGCACAAGCGGCATCAGAGGCCGAGAAGCAGCTGCTGGCTATAAACCGAGGGCCGCGCGAGCATCGAATGACGAACCGCACGTTAAAACGAAGCTGCTGGGAAGCGGCTGTGGCTCGCTCAGTGGGGCTCCCGTTTGCCGTGTGGGGGGCCCCGGGTTCGGTTCCCGGGGCCTCTTGGTGAGGGCAGGCCCACCCGCACGGCGTGGTTGGCTGACCCAGCGAGCACGGGCAGCGGGGGGGGGGGGGGATAGATGAATAAATAAATAAGATCTTTAAAAGAGAAAAAAAAAAAAAAGTCACACATAAACCGTTTAAAAAAAAACAAAAAACAAAGCTGCTCCCGCCGAACGCTCTGCTGGGGATGGGCTGAGGCAGCGAGGTTTAAAAAACAGAGCAACGAAAGAGACAAAGATGGTCCAAGGCAACACACGATGCTGGACTGGACCTAACGAGGGCAGAGAAAAGGCCCAAAAGCACATGAGCGGGACACGGGAGAGAACCGGGCGTAGTTCCTCAGCTTCACACCACTGTCCACGTGCCCAGGCTCAGGGCCACGCGCTAGGCGGCCAGGTAAGCCGCAGGCGGACATTAAAATTCTTAAACACGGCAAAGGCGTGCGGCACGGCCGGGTGAGCCAGAGGCTTTGCTCTGAGGAGGTGTACGTAGAAGTGTTGTGCATTCAAGGAGCATGGCACAGACAACCTACTCTCAGATGCTTAGGAGACAGACTGACGGATGGGCTGACTGGCAGGAGGACATACCACGTGCGGCCAGACTAAAATTGGGAGAATCTGGATATCTGGGTGGGGCAAACGTTGCGTTCTCTATATGCGTTTTGCATTATTTTTGCAACTGTCCTGTTAAGTCCGAAACTACTTCAAAATTAAACATTAAAGAAAAAATTAAAATTACAAATAAAGGAGCCCCGTACTGTCAGAAGCCGCTCAAGAACAGGCGCAGCCCTCCAAGGCTCTCCAGCACTGCGCAGCCAGCGCGTCCAGGGACCGCGAGTCTCCCCCGACGGTCAGGGCGCACCCCCGTGCCGATTCTCCAAGGCCAGTAAGTGCAGACTAGAGAGGAAGACGACCCGGAAACCCTGAGCTGAGCCGCTAAATGTCTCAGGTCTCATCTGCTCTGGCGTCGTCAAGGCCTGTTCTCGACCGGCTCCCCCAAAGTGGCACACTGCTGCGCGAGCGCCAGAGCTCGGTGCGACCCGGGTTATTGACCCCGAAATGGCGCCTGCCCCACGTGGGGGGAGCTACGCGTATTCCGAAGAGACCCTTCCGGGGGCCGGGCAACCGCACATGGCGGCGTGAGAACGAGGCGCCGGGAACGCGGCCGCACCCCGGCACCCAGCAGCCCTCGCAGACCCAGCACCGCGCTCGCGGCGGCCCCCGCCTGCCACGCCTCCCAGGACGGGGCTGTATCCACCGGGACACCTTGGTTCACGCCCGGCTCTGCCTCTCACGGGCTGGGGAGGCTGTGGAGCCTGCCTGTGCCTCAGTTTCCCTACCACAGAGGACTGTGGGAGGACGGAGATGAGACGTAGTGGGGGGCAGCGGGCAGGAGCCGTGGGACAGAGAAGAGCCTGAACTCAGCCCGTGAGGGGCTGAGCTGTGTCCCCCAAAAGACAGCCAACCCCTCCCCGCAGGCGTGACCCTATTTGGAAGGAGGGTCCTCAAAGATTCCATTCAAGAGGAGGCCACGCGGGGTCTCCGTATGACTGGAGTCCTCACAGAAGGGGAGAACCGCACACAGACAGACGGACAGACGGGGAGGCAGAGGAGGCTGCGATGGCTGCAGCCAGGAGAGTCAGGGAAGGGGTGCCGGAGGGAGCATGGCTCTGCCGACACCCCGATTCCAGGCGTCAGTCCCAGAACGGCGGCCGTCCCGGCATGGGGCGCTTCGTGACCAGCTCCGGGGAGCTAAGGCGAGGCCCGCCCCCCGCCTGGGCCGGGGCCCCTGAGCTCGACACGCTTGGCAGCCGCTGCCTCCTCGGTGCTTCCTCTCACCCGAGTTTCCTGCCTGGGGAGCAGGCCCTAGCGGAATGCCCTCCAGGAACGGCATTTCCCTGCCACCTCCTTGGGCAGCACCATCCAGCCGGGGGAGAAACCCAGGCCAAACGCCACCTGTGCCGGCCCCACACAGCCATCCCTTGGGGCCGCAGGGTCGGGGTGGCTGAGGGCCCTGGGCCGCCCACCGCACAGCCCCCTCCCACCATGCCCTAAGGCCTCATGCTGCTGGTGCCCCACCCGTTCAGGGCTTGTGGCTGGGCAGCCTCTGGAGTCTTCCTGGCAAACTCCTATTCATGCTTCAAAACCCAACTGGGGGAGGCACTCTTGAACTCCAGTGGTAAGCAGGTGCGTCTCCAGCCCTGCCTTGTTTCTGCAGTTCTCAGCCTCAGTCCTGACCTGCTCCCTGCTTCCACCCGGCCCCAAAAAAACAGCATCTGCGGGCTGGAAATGCCGCTCCAGTCCAGCAAACCAAAGACAAGGCCTCAGGCGGGCCCTGAAGAAAGTGGGGGTAAAGGCAAGCAGCTGCCAACACGGGTAAGGAGGCAGCAGGCAGGGGCACGGCGCAGCGGGCTGGGGGCACAGACACCGGCACAGCTGCAGAGAGCACCACCGGCCAAGCCCAGAGGCCGCTCCGGCCGGGCCGGGAACCGGGGGCTCCAGAGGCTGCCGGCTGCGGAGGGCCTACGGCGTCGACACGGAGCAGGTGAGCCGCTGCAGCAGGTCTCGTCTGGGAGCACCCCAGGGAGGACGTCTCCTCTGCGAGGAGACGGAGCGCGGGGCCCACCAAGCCCACCGCGCTGCTTGCCGGGGACGCTGCTCAGGGCAGGCGCGCGGGCCCCGCCCTCCTGTCCCCTCCCAGCTCCCCCACCGCCGTCCCGAGCAGGAGATGCGCTGGGCCTGCGGACCCGGGCGAGAGCCGCCTCCCGGCTCTGCAGCTTCCTGCGGGGAGCGGCCGCGTGCTCGCTGCACTGCAGGAAACCGCTCGCCAGGCTGCCCGCTGCCCGCCACGGACGCACACGCGGCAGGCTCCCGCCAGGGAACGGCCACAGGCGGGGACGTGCAGCCGCCCGGCACCGGCACGGCCACTCGTTCTCTCCAGGCAGCCACGACCTCCTGGGGCTGCGGCGCCCAGCGGGCGACCTCCTGGAATGACGCGAGGGACCTGGGGCCCCTCCCCGGCTCGGCCACCCACGCGGCCCACTGCACTGGGAGTCGGGGGAGCTCAGAACATTAAGCAACTCGTCAGCCCCCACCACCGTCAACTGGCAGAGGGGACAAGAAAGCCCCCAGCCCCACTCCCCACCCAAGAACGACCACGGGAAGGAGGGGCAGCGGCCCGCGCCTAGGAGCCCTCCCGGCCCATCCTCACACGGACGGAGACAGCCTGGGGGTGGCCGGGGGCCGGGGGCGCTGGCCCTCAGCTGGACGGTGGCCTGGCCGCGGGCCGCACCTGTGCCACCACGCTGCACCCACCACGGCCTGCGCCCACCACGGCCTGCGCCCTGGGCATCGGAAGGGCGGCCACATCCCCGGGACCAGGGCTTGCGGGGCGAGTCGGCGCGAGGCCGCCGGAGCCTCCACACGCACCCAGCCAGGCGGCCAGGGCACGGCCTCCTCCCGCCGCCCTCGGGGAGACACCCACGAGCCCGGGGACCCCAGCACTGGAAGCAGGATCCCCAAAGCCACGGTGCTGCCCGACCTCCCAGAGCTGAGCCCCCGACACGGGGGCTTTGGCCAAAGCCGCAGAGCCATCCCGGACCCCGGCCCGGCCGCGCCCCACCAGCCACGGGAGTCCACGCTGGCCCCGTCTTGAGACTGGCGAGATCCCTGCCCAGCTCCCCAGCGCCCCCAGCGCCCCGGGCCCAGACGCGCCTCAGCAAACAACTGCCCGAGAATCAGCAGGTCCTCAATTCAGCGACTCTCAACTCTGACCCCTCCGTCCCTGCGCAAACAGCGTGAGCACCTGCTGCCGCTCTGATGGTAACCGGAGCATTCCGTAGAGGCACGCGCACCCCTGCCTGCCTCGAACCCGCACCCTGCGCCAAGGCTGCCACCTTCCAGAGTTACGTTTTCATCTCACTCGGACGTAGCAGCCAAGATAAAAGACCCGCCAGCTCCTCGGTAGGCGCAGACGGCCGAGCTCGGGACAGACGCTGCCCTCCGCACCACACGGCGGCGGCAGCCACGCTCCCGCTCAGACTGCCCCGAGGAAGGGCGGGGAGCCCGTCTCTGCTCCAACGGCCCCATCAAAATGAACCCCGAAAGGACGCTCCATGGAGCCTGAGCCAGGTGGCCTGCGTGCTGCGGGGGCCCAGCTGAGGGTCTCGAGCACGGTGCGGCCCCATGGCGCCGCTGGGCCCCGCGAGCTGGGTGCCTTGGCCACGTCCCGCAGAGGCGTGGACACGAGCACTGTGGTCCGTGGCCCCAGCCACTCTCGGCAGCACCCAGGAGCTGGGCCTGTGCGGGGCGGAGTGCGGGGTCCAGCTGCCCACTTCAGACACCGGGCAGACCACGAGTCCCCCGTCCACACGACGTGGGTGGAGAGCGCAGCGAGAGCACCACGCACAGCGGCCACCTGAGCCCACCTGCCCGTCACCTGAGCCCACCTGCCCGCCACCTGAGCCCACCTGCAGCCACCTGAGCCCACCTGCCCGCCACCTGAGCCCACCTGCCCGCCACCTGAGCCCACCTGCCCGCCAGCCCGCCATCTGAGCCCACCTGCCGCCATCTGAGCCCACCTGCCCGCCACCTGAGCCCACCTGCCCGCCACCTGAGCCCACCTGCCCGCCACCCTGCCATCTGAGCCCACCTGCAGTCATCTGAGCGCACAAACACATGCAGGTACCACGTCAAGCGGCCCCTGCCATGCGTGGCTGCCACGGAACAAAGCAAAATGCGCAAAGCGCCTCGGAAGAGACGGACGATACGGGAAGCCACCCGCATCTCCAGCCACACGATGAGGGGAAGAACTTGGCAGCCTGCACGCGCACGGCCCTGCCTCGACACTCTCCTTCCTGGTCCAACACGAGTGGGCGCCACGACGCCTTCTGGACGACTCTGTAAGACGCAGGGAGACGGGGAGCTTCGCCGCCCCCGACCTGAGAGAAAAGCGTGCGCTCTCTCCATGACCAAAGGACGGAGGACGGCGGGTGGCCCAGAAGCGCGGCCGCAGGCATCGTCCTGCCGCTGGGCGCCAGTCCCGCGGGCCCCAGGACGCAGCGTTTGCACACTCGCCCTGGCGAGGGCCGCTGTGCCCTGCCTCCCCTGGGGGGCAGGAGCGGAGCCGCCGCTGAGAGGGCCCCCGGCAGCCAAGGAGCGGGTCCTGCTGGGGAGCCCCGGCCCGGGAGGCGGCAGCTGGGGGCGCCCCCTGACCTGGGGGCCGTGTCTGCAGCAAGGCGGCCCCGACCGAGAGCCGGGAGGCGCCAGGGTGGAGAGGGCGCTGGGGAGTCGAGAGCCAGCGCCTCGCAGGGCCGGCCTGTGGCGGCCAGTCCCCAGGTCCAGGCACGGGGCAACGCCCAGGAGACCAGGCAGAGGCGGGGGACCTTCTTCCACAGACCTGCAGGCCCTCCCCAAAGCGCCCCCAGCCCCTCCGACCCAGCGGCCCCGGAGCCGAGGGCCGTCTGGGAACGCGCTCCCTGCGGTCTGTCCACAAGCACCGGGTGCTGGGCCCCGGGCCACCGGGAAGCCCGGACGGGCTCTGAGGCGGCAGGGCCACCGGGTCAAGGGGGTGGGGCCCAGGACCCGCTGTGCAAAGCGCCGAAGACCAGGGAGCTCTCGGCCGCAGGAAGCAGTGCTGGGCAGAGCCTGCCCGGCGGAGGCGGGGGACAGCGGGGAGAGGGCAAACCCCACCCCGGGCCTGGGAGCCCCTGGTCCTGGAAAGCGCCCCTCGGAAGGGTCTGCTCCCGACTGCCTGCAGGTGGGAAAAGCTGCTGACGCCGGAGCAGCTCCACCCTCCCCGCGTGCTGCAGGCAGGAGGCAGCTGGGGACGGCGGCTCGTCCTCGGGGCCGCGCGGGGCCGGCCCGGCGGGCATGTGGGGAGCCCCGGCTGCCTGCCCGAGGCGCCACCGAGGACAGGACGGGGCGGCGCGTCCAAGCACCGCGGGGGAGCGTTTCTACCCTGCCAGCCCTGAGAGCGTGAATAAGAAACTACCGCAAAACAGGCTGCGAGACGAACGATGGGGATGCCCCTAACTACGCAGGCTGCGGCCCGGTTCCAGGCTGGCAGCTCCCAGCAGACCCCTCCGGAAGCCCACGCTCAGCCACCCATCTCCACACGCGTGTCCCGCGCGGCCACGCCTGAGCCACGCTCGCCCCGGCACGGTCCAGCTCCCACACAGCTGCCCGGCGGGGCCGTCCTTGACCTTCTCCTTCCCTCCCACCCCCATTCGAGCTGCCAGTAAATCACTCCACGGTGCCTGCCCCACACACCCGCTCCTGCAGTCTGCCCCTGTGAACGCTAGACTTTTCCAGAACATTCCAAGACAAGGTGGACTCTGAGAGGCAGTGAGGAGGGAGGCTGGTTGCTCTTGGCTGGGAGAAGCCGCCGGCCTCACCCCCACAGGCCCTGGGGCTGGGGGCTGGGGGCTGGGAGCCGTGAGGGGCCTGCTCGTGCTCCCGCCTCGAGGGCACCCCACGTGCTGGCCAAGCACCCCCCCCCGCCACCGCATCAAGGAGGGGCTGCAGCGACGGCTCCTGCAGCCTGGGCTCAGTGCTGAGCCTTTACACGCCTTGGTTTCTTCAGCCGCAGGGTGGACACGATCGTTCCCCACCACAGGAATGGAGACAGAAACCAGCCAGCCTGGGGCGGAAGGTCCTAGAACAGTGCCTGGCCTCGTCCGTGCCTGGCATACAGAAGGTTCTAGAACAGCACCTGGCCTCGTCCATGCCTGGCGTGCAGAAGGTTCTAGCACAGTACCTGGCACATGGGGAAGGCTCTAGCACAGCATCTGGGCCTTGTGCGTGCAGAAAGTTCTAGCACAGCGCCTGGCGTAGTGCATGCGGAAGGTTCTAGCACAGCGCCTGGCCTTGTCCGTGCCTGGCATGCAGGAGGCTCTAGCATGGCACCTGGCGCCTCATGCACGCGCAATATGCGGAAGGTTCTAGATCAGCACTTGGAGCCTCGTCCATGCTCGGCCCTCGTCGGCTGCTGTTGTGATTTCTCTCCAGAAGCTGATCTGGAGCCAAGTCAACTGGCCTCTTGTCGAGGGCGGGCGAGTGCGCTTTGCTCAGCGGAGAAGAGCCACGCAGGGCAGCATTCCAGCAGGGGGGCAGCATTCCAGCAGGGGGGCAGCAT
>JAKSZT010031275.1:538210-552197 GCA_026826555.1 Tolypeutes matacus | reverse complement strand
GCTTGGGGAGAGCAGCCAGCAGAGCCCCCCGCCAGGGCCCCACCCGGCAGAGCACCCCCCCAGGGCCCCCACCCCAGGGCCCCCACCCGGAGGAGCACCCCACCCCTTCCCCACACAACAGGAAGCGGCTCCAAGAGCCGGGGGAGGGGGCAGACGGGGTGACCCCCCAGAGGTGCACACAGGCCAGAGCCACCAACATCCGAGGAAATCCAGGCTCCAGGAAAGAAGGTCCCAGCACCCCAAAGAGAAAGACGAGCCCTGGGAAGCGGCAGGAAGGGCAAGGGAGCAGAGAGCGGCTTCTCCATCCGTAGAACTGATAACCTCCCCTCAATCCAAAGCAGGCCCTCCTTCAGCGGGGGAGCTAGGACAAAGACAACCACGGTGGCCGGTGAGACAAAGACAGCGCTGGGTGCTCGGAGCACGGCGCTGCGAGCAACGCAACGGAAGACCGCTGGGGAAACGGAAGACGGAGCTGCGGGATTCTCCCAGCAGGCAGTGCAGACCGGCGGGGGGCGCCCGGCGTGGCTGAGGGCCCCTCCCAGCCCCAGCACCGCAGTCCATCACCCCTGGCGGAGGCTGGGGCACAGCCAGGGCTGCGTCGCTCGCCGGCCTCCCGCAGGCGTGCTTCTTTGGGGATCAGGTAGTGAAGGAAAGCTCAGGCCTCACCAGGCTCGGCCTGGCCCCCCTTCTCCACCTGCCCCCACGCTGCACAGCTCCTGGCCTGACAGTGACCCTCTCTTTATTGGGTCGTTGCTGCTTTTCTGCTGGTTTCCATTTTCACAAATCTGCTTCTTCAGGGGCACTGCCAAGGAAGCCTCTCAGGAAGGCAAATCCAGCACCCACCAAACGTCCAGATGGGCAGGTCCTTTCAGCACCAACTCCACTTCCAGGAGGACGCGCATCTCAGCGGAGCGTGTCCCACGGGACTTCCGACGAGAACTTTTAGACTCTGGAAGCGACCTAAGTGTCCACAAACAGGAGAAGCCACACAGCAGGATCCCTGAGGCATTAAACCAGAGAGAGGGGACAACGTGTGCCGGGGAGGGCGATCCCGGGGGCCTCCTGCTGAGCGACCGGAGCGCACGCACCTGTCCAGCCTGGCGAGGGGCAGAGCGCACTCAGTGCAAGGGCGAGCGCGAAGGCCCGCGCCCCGCCGGGCGCCTCGGGCAGGAGGCTGGGGGCCTCCACGCTGCACGACTGAGCCCCCCACGGAACGCCCTTACCGCCCCGTCCGAGCCTGCAGAGGACCAAAGAGGAATGGCGCTGTGTGCGGAGGGGGCGCGGGGGGCGGAGCTTCCCACGCAGAGCTGCTCACTACCCCAGCCTCCTCCAGGCACGGACCACGGAGCAAAAACGCAAGCTTCCCGCGTGCTCAGGGCACGCATCACGTCACAGGGGCCCAGAGCCACAGGAGGGGGAGGCGGTGCTGAGGGAGGGGCGACGGGGTGCTGGGCTCCGGGACTCACTTTTGGGGAAGCCAAGGAATTCTGTCTCACTGAGCAGTTCACGTGGAGCGGGTGTGTGTACGTGTGGGGGTGCTTGTACGAGTGTGCAGGTGTGTAAGCGTGCTGCCCTATGTGCACATGTGCACGAGTGTACTGCGTGCAATATGTGCGGGTCTGTGTGTGCATGGGTGTGTGTGCACACGTGTGCTGTAGGTGTGTGGTGTGCACGTGTGCTGTATGCATGTGTACGTGTGAGCATGTGCATGTGTGTGCTGTGTTGTGTATGTGTGTGCTGCATGCAATGTGTGCATATGTGTGCACATGTGTATGTGCTGGTGCACCATGCACACGTGTGGACACTGGCCACGTGTGTGTACACATGTGTACTGCATGCAGTGTGTGCGGGTCTGTGTGTGGCTATTTGTGCATGCTGGCGCACTGTGAGCGTGTGCACGCGTGTACTATGTATGGTGTGCCCATGTGTGCTGTATGCATCATGTGTGCATGTGGGAACATTTGTGTGCTGTTGTGTATGTGTGTGCTACGTGCACTGTGTGTGCATGTGTGCGCATGTGTGTGTATGTGCTGGTGCACCATGCACACGTGTGGACACCGCATGCATGTAGCCACATGCGTGTGGCCACGTGTGTGCAGACGCGCTGCATGTAAGCACTCTGGATGGCAGGCGTGGCCAGAGGCCTGGCACACGCCGCAGCAGCCAGCTCGGCCCAGGGAGGGGCGCACCAGGCCAGGAGGTAGCAGCTGGAGAGGCCCTGCCCAGCGGCGGGGGGCTGCCAGTGCGGCCAGAAGCCGGCGGCTCAGTGACGATAGGGGGGAGGGAGCATCCACTTCCTCACAGCCTTGGGGGCTGGCGAGGTACAGGGCAGCTCGCAGGAAGGGTCCTGAGAGGCGAGAGGGGCCAGGGGCAGGTCCCTGAGATGCCTCCTGTGACCCGCGCAAAATTCTAAGCTCTCATACAGGCCACGGAGCAGTCCACGGAACAAAGGCTCCAGAAGGAAACCCTGAGGCAAGACCGATAAATCCCAACCTCCAAATCCTCTGTGTATTTTCAAATATAAATTCTTTAAGTATTTTCCTAAGGCACGATCTTAGCTTAAATGTGGCTTCCATTTCAAAACAGGAACAAAAATGAAATCCTGCTGCAAACCATGCTTGGAAGCGAGCAACTTTGCTGAGTTCTGAAACAACGGCACGTGCAAAGGCCGTAGGTACAGATGCCGGCCGCGCTGGACTGTGAGCGGAGGCTGCTTGATCCTCCCCGCTCAGCTACAACACTCCAGAGAGCACGAGAGGGCTGCTAAACGAAAAGAGGAAACTTCCCCAGCCCCTGTTAGGATGCACTCCCATGTAAGTAAAAAGCCAGTAAGTCATCGTCAGACTAGACACAATGGAAACCTAAAATGTTTCTTAAACATGAAACCTTCCTCTAAAGTTCATCCCCAAGGACTTCCACATGGAGAGGAGTGTCCCATGCTTCTGGGTCCTCAAGGGGACTCACCGGGCAGCCGTCACTGCGTCCCAAAGGGGAGGCCCGGCAGGGGACAGAGCTGACCGCATTTGCAGAGATTCTCATTTACTCAGGAGGCGCCAAGACCACGGCAAGTACCACTCACACTGAGAGGTGAAAATGGCCTCAGAGTCTCCACACACACGGGAAAGGAAGAGTGGTTTTATGCTATAACTAGTAGAATTTTCTCTAAACTGTTAACTAAATCGGTAACATCTGGCAAGACCCTAAGCCCGGCGCAGTGGAGGCCGCCCCCTTACCTGCTGCTGTAAATGCCTCACCTGGCACACACTGGGGCTCCATAAATACTTTTTTTCATAAAATTTTATTGAAGTTTATCAATCATACGTGAACATAAATAAACAGTAAGGGCATAATAAAAGCTGTGAACCTACAAAACAAACATGCATATCATCCTACAGTGCTCCTATACATCACCCCACCACCACCATCTTGCATTGTGGTGAGACATTCGTTAAAACTATGAAAGAGCATCGTCAAAATATTACTACTGACCGTGGCCCATATCTTACCCTTGGTGTACTTTCCCCCAACCCACCTGATTATTAATACCCTGTATACATTGGTTAAAGTTCACGAGACAATGTTCTCCATTTGTCCTGTTAACCGGTCCACCTTCCACCACTCGGTTCCGTGTTATACAGTCCCATGCTTTGCACAATCCACTCAAAGCATACACTCAGTGGCTCTCATTTTCACCACCTCAATTTTAGAACATGTTCATTATGCCAAAGGGAAAACTCCCACTCCCCTCTAGCCCCCTACAGCTGTCTCTTAGAACTGAAGTATCTTCTTGCCATTGCTGTAAAAACATTACAAAATCCCTGCTAACGGTCCCCCATCAGCTACCTCGGTTCTGCAGCTCCCGTGCACGACCCGCTCGCAGCACTCTGTCAAGCGCACGTTCTGTTCCTCCACCTGTGCCGTCAGCCACAGCTCTCACCGCCCCTGCAACCACGTTATTAGGCCGCAGAGTGTCCTCCAGCTCCCTCCCCACGGGCACGCGCGCTCACACGCCACCCTTCCGTCTCGTCTCCGTAACGTTTCTGAATCCACACCCTCCACCTCGCTCCCCTCCCTGCCCGGCCTGCGCCTCCTGGGAGCGGCTCGGAGGCCTTCCGCGGAAGCCAGGGCACCCCGGAGTCCTGCCGGCCCGGCTCTCGGTAGAAATCCCAGCAGGCGCCGCCGGCGGGCGGCCTCCCCTGGCGCCCAGGAGGTGCTCCACAAGTATGCGAATGGCGAAAGAATGCGCAAACGGATGGACGTCGAGGGTCTTTGAAATGGTTTCCTTACACGTTTTTTGATATGTCTTTTCAAAGTGAACACATGGGGCGGGGAAGAGAGAGAGGCTGAAGGCAGCTTCAGGTAAAAGGCCTGGGAAACCAGAAGCGGTCCAGCGGGGTCCTCCCGCAGCCTAGAGAACTGCACAATGGTCGCCTGAGGATGCCCAGCAGAACTGAGGCCGCAGTCTGGAGGGCCGAGAGGAGGGGCAGCCTCTTCCGGAGGCTTCCAGAGCTGCAGGACCCCCACTCAGCCATCTGGACTCCCCAGGGCCCCTCCCTCTACCCCTCCCCAAGACCACTGGCCTAGGGCCTGGCCCTATGACGTGGAGGTCGGGGACCTCGCCCCACGGCGCCCTCGAGGCGGGGAGCCTCGCCCTACGATGTGTGGAGGCTCGGCCCCTTCAGAGCTTCCAGACCCCCGTGCGGCTGAGGGGCCGTCTCCACGGAGCAGATTTCCAAGCACAGACAGACGATTCTCTGGAGAGCCGTGTCTTGTCCGTGGCACATCTCAGACACGGAAAGCCCGCTGGCCCGGCCTTGAAGAAGCTCGTCTCCTGCACGTTACAAAACAGCTACTAAGTGGTGCCTGCACTACCCACACACGACCCCTGGAAATGCCACCAGGCCTTCCAAAGAGCAGTGGACGTTACCTTAAGTAATTTAACACGAAGCCCCACTTAATAGAGTTCAGACCGGCTCAAGAAAACCAGCACAAAAACTAAATGTTCAAACAGACCAGCTATAGGAGTGAAAATTGAGAAAAAAATCCCTTCACGACTGCAGGATTCCTGAAGATGACGCTCCTGACATCTCTTAGAAAGCCGTGCACACCAATGTCCCCTCGCCCCGGTGCCTCTGCTGACCGGCGTCAGCAGCGAGCTGCAGGCAGCAGCTCAGCATTCCACTGGGAAGGGGAATAACAAGGAAGCAGCTATTTCCATCCTTCCGACACCAAAGCTAACACGAATCCATGATCTGCAAGAAAAGAGCCCCCTTTCTGACTAGAATTAGAAGCACTCGCAGATGGGATCAAGGAAACAACACGGGCTGGACGGGGAGACCCCACAGCCGCTGCCTTGTTTTATTTTAAATGTGACGCGTTTCCGAATGGCCTCCACGAGGCACGTGTCTATTAAAAACGGAGAAAGAAAAGGGGTCCGTACACGGCTCCAGCAGAGCCAGTGCCCACAGCCCTGGAGCTGCAAGCGGGCTGGGCGCACCCCAGGACCGGGGCCCGGGACCCCAGGCCCGCGGCCCGGTCTGGGCGTCCTGCCCCGCGGCGGCCGTGGGGGGCCGGTCTGTGTGCTCAGGGAGGGGCTGGTGGCTCTTCCTGCCTCTCGGCAAGACCCGGCGGTCACCACGCTGGGATTCGGGCTCCTGGGTGGGAGCTGGGGGGCAGCCAGCAGAGCCAAAGCCACCTGGGTCCCGCGCCCGCCACAGCCGCCCGGGCCTCGGCATCATGCAGGGCCAAAACCAAACACAGACCCGACTGCAGAGAGCCTTCTTCTGTCGAGGAGGTATTTACACACACTCGAAACTAAAGTCACATTTTCTTAGCGATTATTTTTAAACTTTTTATTTTGCATAACTTCAAACTAAGATGCGAAATTAAAACAAAAATAATACACAGAGCTCCAATACACCCTCTCACCCAGACAGCCTAGGGATCATTTTAAACAGTTGATCAGTATTTCTTACCAGAAAACCTAGAAAATATTTAACATTTGCAACTATACATTTTTACTGAAAAACCAGAAAACATAAGTGATTCGCTTATTGGTCCTTCTTTCTGGGAAAGGATAAAATTGCAGGAAATTGGGGCACTCCCTCAAAATCAAGACTTAGGGCCCTTCAGATTCCAAACACACCTCGTGCCAGGGCCCTTTGCAGCGCCTGCGTTTTCCGCTTCGACGAGTCTACAGGTGCATCTCCCCGGCATGGGCTCCCTCCTCGGCTCTGAGTCGCCTTTTAATTGCGGCACACACGTCGTTTTTCAGACACAACGCTGCTTCACGCTGAACGGACCACAGAGCGGTGTAAACGCTTCTACACGCACCGGGAAACCAAAAAATTCGTGACTCGCTTGACCGTGATGCCTGCTTCAGCACAGCGGTCTGGAGCCAAAGCAGCCAGGTCTGCGAGCTGGGCCTGTATTTAAACTTTAAAATGACTTAACGCGAAGACCGACTAACAGAAAGCAAACTAGACCAAGCGAGTGCACTCTTAGGCGGAACCGACGCGAACCGAAAACGTCAGAAGACGCAGATGTGGAAGAAAAGTGAAAAAGAGAAAAGTCACGTCGTCGCTAACTAGGGTTTCCAAAGACAGCGCTCTGGAAACCATCCCCGAAAGCTGATCCCCGCGGGACCCGGGGACGGGCGCCGGACGCGGGGGCGGCGGGGCACAGGGCGCCAGGCTCCGCACCAAGCGTGCCAGGGGCTCGGCCGCGGAGGCCCCGACGGCGAACCCCAGGCCCGCTTCCTCGCCCTCCTCGAGGGCGTGGCCCGCTGCTGCTGGCGGCAAACCGCAGCTGCGCGGCGCCTCCCCCCTTGCCCACCACCAACCTCGCGCCTGGCCGCCATCCCCACCGACCGCGAAGCACCCTCCAGGGCCTGGACAGCACCTGCCATCACCGCCCGCCCCGGCTGGGGACGGACACCTCCAGCCCACGCTCACCTGGCACCCAGGTGCACATGACGCGTCTGAACCTCGCGCGCCTGAGAGTCCCGAGGAAACGAGGCCACCCTCTAAACTCAGGCTCACGTCCTCGAAGCTGCAGAAGGCTGACGCACAGCGCGCCCTGGCCCACGGGCCGCGCTGCCTGCTCGCGAGTCCCCTCGCTGCTGCGGCACCTGCTCCCTGACCCCCCACCCCCCCACGCAGCGATGGGGCCTGCTGGCTCTCGCGGGCAGCGGCCTGGGTGCTCCCGCTCACTCGGAACGTCTTGGAGAGCACGTCCTCCGGGACGCTTCCCCCAGGTCCAGGGACAGAGGTGGCTTCGGGTGGCCGGCGGCCACACAAGGAAAACACAAGGAAAACGCCCAGGACACGACGGGCCCCACCTGGTCACGCCGCTGCAGCTCGGGGCCCCTCTTCCGCGTCTCCCACACTCAGCGCCAGACCTGGGAGCCCACAGGGGGCCGGGCCGGGGCTGCTCCGTGGAGGCTGCAGAGTGGGCGCGGCCCAGCCCACACCTCGATGGCGTCTTTGCTTCCTTCCGCTGCACAGGATACTCTCACGTTGGAAGACAGAGAGGGGCGCGCCCGCCACCGGATGGCTGATTCTCCCAGAGCGTTTCCTCCTGTCCAAGGAGACATGGGCCTGGGGCCACCAAAGACAAGTTTCGTTCAACAACAAAAACCCACCCTGGGGAACGGTCCTGGTGGCCGAGCGCACGAGTCACACAAGAAAACGAGGTGAGCGTCCAAGGAGACACCCCACAGCCTTCTTTCAATTTTGAGGGTCCCAAAGGCACTTCCCACGTCGGGAAGTGCTGCCCTTCCTCCTGAACAAGCCGTTTGCCACAAGGCGCCTGGCCAGCGGCTTGAGGAAATCCCAGGATCCAGCCGCGGGACGCCCGGCGCCCACGGGGAGCCTCAGAGAAGCCGCAGGGGCGATCCACAAACACGGAAGAGGATGTTTTTACCAACGGAAAAGTGTTTTTTTTTTTTTTTTTTCAACAACGTGAAGGTTTTTTAACAGACTGCAGAAATGAAAGGGCTCCCCTATGCCTGTGTCAGAACGAGCTTTTCTTCTGAGACCTCAGCAGGCGCCAGGGCCGGTTCAAACGGGAAGCACACCTGGTCGCTCCGGGGGAAGCACCCGAGCTCCCCAGGGCCGGCACCCTGGGCTCCCCTCAGTGCACGGCTGAGGCACTTGCCTCATGCCATGAGCACCTACTGTGTGCTGGAGCTGTGCTGGCAGACGAGTTCAGGTCACCTTGACTCACCCAAACCAAGGGTCAAGGCCCCGGAAACAAGTCCTGGCCTGGAGATGGTGCACAGACCAGAGCCCTTGAAGCAAGGGGGCCCGGGTCCTCTGGAGAAGGACCTGCTGCACTGCCAAGATCGGACAGGGTCCATCTGTCCCCAGACGTCTCCAAAGGGACCCCCGCCTCTCGCCAGCATGGCTGCGCCGCAGAAGAGGAAATATCGGCCTTTTCGGGGCTTGCTGGGCACTGGCTCTCAGTGGCGCTACCCCCAGGAGACCCACGCTTCACCATGGTTCAGCAGCCAGAGGGGGCGGCGGGGCAGGTGACGTGGAATTTCCACTCAGGCCCTTCAGTCCAGGAGGGTCCGGGGGTCCCCGAACCCATCCTGCGGCTCTTTTCCCAGGTCGGAACGTGTATTTGGAGCAGGCACATGCACTGCAGGACTGCAGGGCGAGATCCCCCCCAAGCCCGCGTGGCTCCCACAGCTGCTGGGCTGACAACAGCTCTGGAGGCCGGAAGCCCCCTGGAAGCTGGAGGGGTCTCCTTCCCGGCTCTCCCAGCTTCCGGTGTTTTCCGGAAAGCCTGGGCGCACCTGGTGGCAGGTGCAGCAACCCAGCTCTCCGCATGGCCTGCGTCCCCAGGTGCTTTTCCTCCCTTCCTCAAGGGCACCAGCCACTGGACTTCGGGCCATCCTTGTCGGGCACGACCTCGCCTTAACCGAGTCCAGCTGCAGAGACCCCACCTCCGACAAGCTCCCACCACAGGCACGCAGCCTCCCGGAGCGCCAGCAGCCCTGACGTGGACACGCTCACAATCACGGGTCCCGCCGTCCCATGCCACAGCCGACGTCGCCAATCAGCAGGAAGCCGCGCGCTCCGGCTCGAGCACCCTGCCCTGCACGGGAGGCGCTTCCCGACGGCGCACGGCAGAGGCTCGCGGCTCTGACCCTGCCTCCCGGCTCCTCACGTCACCCGTGGCCGGCCCGTGCCGTGCGACGCGCGTCCGATCGAGGCGCCCAGAGGGGGGCCGCTCCGCCTAGGTCACCGTCAGGGCCCGTGGCGAGGCGGGCTTGGCTGCGCGTTTCCCGTTAAAGGGGGAAGTCCCGCCACAGCAGTTAAACGCTGCCAGGGCCCCCCCGCTGGAAATAGAGCCCCACGCCAGGGACCTGTGCTTGCGGCCCGTTCCTGACGTCCCGCGCTGCGTAAAGCTGACTGCCGGCAGGTAAGGGGTTCCTCGGGGACACGCAGGAAACGAGGCGCACAGGCCTCCCAGGAAGGAGGACTTGCTCTAGCCCACCCCGGGAACCCGAAAAGTCGCTTTCCCGACGCCTCCCTCTCAAGCGACCCAACTGCCAACGGGACCCTGACAGCGCAGCGGCTCGGCCTCGAGGGCACGCGGGGCGCTTGGCCACCCGCCCCTCTCCCGGCATTAGAATGCAAATCCCAGAACCCATCCCGAACCGGAAGCCATGGATGCAAGCCGGGAGTCTGCCCTTCCCAGGAGCCGGAGGCCCCCCAATCCCTGTTCTCCGCAGGACCCGGGGCTGGGTCCCTTCGGGCAAGTCAGCTCTCCCCGAAAATCACCAGCAACTTGCAGGCCACAGGCCCAAGGGAGCCCCGGGGCAGAGGGCTGCAGAGAAGCAGCAGGGCCGGCCTCCGCTTCTGGCTTCTTTAAGGGCCTTAGGACCAGAGGGGACGGGAGGCCCCCGAGCCGGTGACGGCCCCATCGCAGGGGCCGGCGGGCAGTGAGGCGGGGACCCAGGTTTGGCGCTCTGTCCAGGCTCTCTGTCCCACGTCACCCCCTCCCTCTGGCAGTGATGCTTTAGCTAAACGAAAGCCTTTAGAAACCCACTTAACGTGAAAGCAGCAGCTCCAAGAAGCACATGAAGAGATTGCCAGGTTGATCCACGATCCACTTCTCCAACCCCGGAATTAAATCTTTCTGGCCAATTCCCAAAGCCAGGCATATGGACTCATAAACACACGCCTGAAGCTGCGATTTCCTGCCACCTCTCGGCGGAGGTTCGAATCCCCCCTCGGTCGCTCCACACCCCAGGCCCCGCCTGTCCGTGGACCTCCCAGTCCTGCTCCCGGCCCCGGGGGAGGGCAGGCTCCTCGCTCGCGGCCTCCCGGGCTGCGCGGCCGTGGGCGAGAAGCCGGGCGCGGGGGCTGAGCGAGGCCCGGCAGGGGTCGGGGCAAGCACAAGACCAAAGGAAGCACAAGAGCCCCCAGATCGAGCTCGGCCGCCCCCCGCGCACGGCCTCTCCTCCCCGCTGACTTCTGGCCACTCCTTCCGGAAGACCCAGGCCTCGGCTCCGCTCCCACCACCGAAGCGCGGACAGAGCCTTAACCACAGCTCAGTCCCCGGGTGCCATCAAGTAAGACAGAGACGTGCACCACCCCAAGCGCCCCAGCGGAGGCTCCAGGCTTAAATGGTGGAAAACAACACGGAAAAAAGGAACGAGCCAAACTCATCAGCCAGTCAGGCTGGCAAAAGCAGCTCCCGCCCCGCATCGCGGGAAGCGCCAAGAACTCCGCGTTTGGCGGCCTCAGGAGGGAGCAGGCTCCAAGGGGCTCTGGCCCGCGCCCGCCCTGACTCGCTTCCCGAGGGGCCCTGGTGGGCTCTGGGGGCCGCACACGTCGGCACCTAGGGGCAGCCCCCTAGGCAGAGCCAGGGGGGGTCTCCCCTCAGCCCACGCGGCCAGCCCCCGCACTCCTCTCTAGAGCCCCCACAGCCTGCAGAGGGGGCTTTGAGCCACCCCCACCCACCCGTGCACCCACAGGCGCCCGCCATCGCCCAGGGAAAGAACAGGTGCCACTCACCACTGCTACATGGGGTCCCCAAGGCATCCCACCCAAGGCCAGCGCCTGGTCTGGGGATAAGCGGCACTGCCCCAAGGAGGAGACCCCCGAGCCCCCTGCCGAGCTGCTTCTAACCCCCAGGCCCAGCAGCAGCCACCCGCACTGCCGGTGCCTGGAGAAGCCCCTTCATGGACCCCCAGGCCCACCCCAACCACCCCCGGAAACCACCCTTTCTGCTGGTCCCAGCCTCCCCCTCCAGGCTGCCGAGCCCACCCGGGGCCAACCCAGCGACCGTGAAGCAAAGGGGCATCCTCCAGGGGCCACAAGAGCCCACAATGCCGCCCGGCACCGACTCAAGACCCTCTCAACGACAAGCCAGAGAAGGAAGGTCAATGTCAGCCAGTGACTCCTCCACCGGAAAATCCAGGAGAAAGAACATACAAATGAGTCAGACAATGGGGAGATGGAAATAAGGCAGCCTAGCTCTGCACGAGCCAACAGCTTTACCACACAGCAGCCGTGCCAGCTAGAAAATGGGGGCAGGGATGACCCCCGTAGCGACAGCAAGAAGGGCCCAGAAATCCCGGGACCGCCTCCAGCAGGAGATGTACGCTGCTTCCATGAACAAGGCACCAGGTCACTAGAGAGGGATGCAAAGGGCTTCTGAGTCAATCAAAGCATCCGGGTGAGAAGACAGCAGAAAGACGTCTCTTCTCCCCCAGACCGACCTATAAAGCAATCCCAATCCAGATCCCAATCAGATTTAGGAGTGAATTCAACAGTTCATTCCACAGTTTATCAGTCAAAGAAATATATGAGAAAGGTCAGGGGGGGGACTGGGAAAATAAGAAGAATGAAGAGGTAATGGCTCTTCAAAAGATAACAAAAAGCTGCAGTGAGTTAAGCAGTGGATGTAGACTCAAGAAGAAACCAGTAAATTAAAATGGAAAATCCAGAAGCAAAAGAGAAGCAATCCAGAACAATCTAACA
Source organism: Tolypeutes matacus (assembly GCA_026826555.1). Classification (NCBI taxonomy): domain Eukaryota; kingdom Metazoa; phylum Chordata; class Mammalia; order Cingulata; family Chlamyphoridae; genus Tolypeutes; species Tolypeutes matacus. The sequence continues at coordinate 540,198 of JAKSZT010031275.1, read as the reverse complement.
ACTTAGTATATATATTGACAAACATGGCATTTCAAATCCAAAAATTATGTTGGGAAATTGAACATTCATATAAAAATATACATCCCCAACTCACACCATATCTAAAAATAAATTCCAGGTGAATAAAATATGTCAATGTAAAATAACCTGGACTGTCACATATTAGAAAATACAGGGAAGTGTTTTAGATACTTAGGGTAAGGAAGCTCTTTAAGTAAGATGCTAAACCCGAGAGGTATAAAAGGAAAGCTTGATGGATTTGACAACAAACAAATTCCAAACTTTTGCACTGCCAGCAACGCCTTTAATCAAAGTCAGAGGATAAAAGGCATCTGGGAGAAAATATCTGCAATTTCTCTAACAAAAACTGACCCTACTGTACTAAGAGCACCTGTGAATCAACAAGGAAAAGCTGAACAACTCTGCAGAAAAACAGGCAGGGAGACAAAAAGGAAATTGAAAGAAGAAATTCAAATTATCATTAGCACATGAAAAGAAGCTTGTTCTTTAACACAAAGTAATTCATTAAAATACAAAATAAAACGAGCTATAACTTTTCACCCATGAGACTGCAGGAAGCCACAGGGACTGGGCCCCGTCGGCGAGGGCGTGGGGACGGCTGCCCCAGACGCCGCCACCTGAGCACAGGGCCAAGCCTTCGCAGAGGGCAACCTGGCACCACCCTGCGAACGCACCAAGCCCGGCCCGGCAAGTCCGCTTCCGTCCACACCACGAAGACCCCACACACACGTCGCCCTGATTTACACAAGACCCTACGTCCTGGCATTCGTGAGCGTGCGGAGTGGAACCCCGAAGTTCCCCCAAAGCACACAAATACTACACAAACGTTAGAAAAAACAATGGCGCTGTGCAGACCGGCGAGAAGCACTGGCTCAGATACGCCGTCACGTGGGAATGTAATGACAGCCCGTTTTGTTGAAAAATATGTAAAATAGTAAACACGTATGTATGTATGTATATGAAATGTGAGTAAAATATTCCCCCAGATGAGAAAAGTGGGAGGCACACACACCAAACTGTTAGCTAATGGTTAGAGGGGAGGGAGGATTTCACTGCCTGCACGGTGGATTTCTGTAAAAGTTGAATCTTGCTAATGAAAGCATATTAAATCAAGAACCGGAAAGAAAACGGTTAAGAAAAGGAACTCTTATCACGCAAAACCAATGCCAAAGGACTCTCAGGATCCGAAGCAGGCCAGACATCTGTCCGCCCCCTGCACCCCATTCCCGGACCCCTTCCCCCCGCCCCCACCCCCACCCCCACTGCTGAGGTCCTTCCCAACCCCCAAACTCTGCTGCCAGAAAAAGACTCGCTTTTCTCCTCGGGAGATACAAGATAATTGTTAGAGAGCAACAGTTTGTTCATGGAAGTGCCACGTCTATTCTCTGTTCTTAGCCGAGGCAAACAACACGGGAACTCTGCTCCCAGCTGACAGCACACACCCTAGCGCTGCACATCACTTCTGCATCTCACTGCATCCTTTCGAGCATCTTCTGGCGCCTTCAGGTGGTGAATGAGAGGCCAGGGAGCTGGAGGGGCAGGGCAGGTGGAGGGCAGGTGGAGGGCAGGTGGCCTCCCCCGGGCCCCTCGCCCCCATTGGGGCTGCCCCTCAGATCTCAACCCGGCGGCCTCTGGCTTTTAAGACCGCGCAGTCATATTTGAGAACAAAACCAAATAGAGGAGTGCCTGAAAATTCATAACCGGAAGGCTCCCACTCAACTTGCTTCCACGCATAGAAAATAACAGAGACGTTTTTTCCAAGAACTTGCTGAAAAGTCGTTTGGGAAATCGGTGCTGATTTTTACCGTTAAGTCCTTTTAGCCAAAGAAAATGTTAAAGTTCCTCCTTCCTGCTCAACAGAGCAAATCCGTGACTGGCGCTTTTGCTAAAGGGGGCAGAGAAGTCCCTGGAGCCGCAGACGTCAGCCTCTCCTGGATCCTGGCTACCCTCCGTTGTCGGGGCGACAG
>JAKSZT010031275.1:525225-537810 GCA_026826555.1 Tolypeutes matacus | reverse complement strand
AGGTGGGACGGAGGTGGGACGGAGGTGGGACGGAGGTGGGACGGAGGGGAAGGGGGGAGCAGGAGAGGCAAAAGAGGAAGGGATAGGGGAGGAGGAACTGGAGGAAGGGGAGGGAGAGGAGGGAGAGAGGGAGGGGGAGGGAGGGAAAGTTGGAGGGGGTGGCCGCCCGCTGGCACACTGCCGGGGGTGACGGAAACGCTCCTGGGCCTGCAGCACCCTCGGATCGCGTCTCTGCGGAATGTCTTAAATGGCCGTGTGGGTGGCCTCTGCTGCTACTTCCGCTATGACAAAGCTGGCGAATCTCTCGAGTTACTTGGGCAACACATTGTGCATTTGTGAACGTTTGTGTGCATCCTGCGGGGGTAACAAAGAAACTCCTCCTGCCGATACCGACGGAGCCGTCCCCAGGCTCCTCGGCTCAGACGGGCATCAGCTTCCTCTCCTCAACCTGTCTGACCCCTGGATGCTGATGCAGCACCTGGGGACCATGCAAACGTCTAGGAAAATTTTACTCAAGTGACACCTTCAGTGTCACCTTCTAATACTCGGAGCACGACCTTCGTTTTTATATATTTCATTGGTGCAACTATACAATGATAAATCCAAGAAATGTTCCTTTTTTTTTTTTTTTTTTTTTTAACAGAAACTACATTTTTATGGTAAAGTGTTTGTAATAATCTAAAGCTGAAAACTATACACGTTCAATAAAAACATCGTGGGAAAAAACCTTCCTGGAGGTCAATCTGGCCAAGCAAACGGAAGCCCTGACACTTGGCCCAGCAATTCCACGTCTGGAAATTTATTACAAAGAAATAATCATGGATATCTGCCAAAAAATATATAATAATAACCACAAGAATGTCAATCACAGCAACTTTCACAGCAGAAAAAATTTCTAAGCTCGATGGGCAGCCCAGGCTCTGTCCGAGGACAGCGCACGACCCGCACCCCTGGGCCGGGAGGGAACCAGCCACGCCGGAGGAGAAGGCGGGTGAGAAGCCTGAGGCGCTCGGCGCGCCCCGCGTGTGCCAGAACACGGCAGACACGCGCGAGCAGCGGTCCCTGCCTAGGAGAGGCGGGCGTTTCCTGTCGCGTCTATTTTCTAACACAAAGAACTCGTCCTGCCAGCGTAATTAACAATTAAGTTTTTAAATAAGGTTTTCTCCCTGGCCAGAAACGGCCTTAAGGCTCGACCGTCAAGTAGAAACGCGTGAAGCTGCCTCGGCGGCTCCCTGCAGCCGCCTACCCTTGTCTCAGAACCCAGAGGAGGCGGTAAGGCCCGAGGACTCCCGCCTGACGCCCCGGATGCGCGGGCGAAGCTGCCCGCAGGCCCAGGAGCCCCGTGCATGGCCCTGCCCGTGGCCCAGGCGGGGCGCGGGTCCAGCCGGCCCGGCGACGCACCAGCCCGCCACGGCCACACTGCCCGGCGCCCACGGACCACCCCGCCTGCACCTCAGGCGGACGGCGGTGACGCTGGCCGGGCCCTGCCCGCCTGTGTCCCCTCTGAGAAACAGAGGGGCTGACCGCGTCTCAGCGCCAGCCAGGCCCAGGGCCACTCGGGCCCCTGCGCCAGCCGAGGCGCGGCCCTGCACCTCCTCGCTCGAGCGTCCAGCGCGTGCCCCGGCAGCGTCACCCATCGCTGTCCCCTAGCCCGCGGCCCCGGGCCCAAGCTCCAAGTGACCGGGCCTGGTGGGGAGGGCGGCACGTCGGGCCAGGAGCACGAGCTCCCTTTGCTTCCCGGTGGACGTGAGACGGGAGCAGAGCCAGGGACGAGGGAGCTGGCCGGAGAGCCCGCGGGCTTGCGGGGTGCGCAGGCGCCCAGGGCCGCGCCGCGTGAGGCTGGGAGACGGCGTCGCGGTTCCCGGCTTCTGAAGTCCCTGCTGCCGTGAGCCGGGCTTCTCTCACCTGGAGGGGCTCCCGGCGGCCCAGGGCAGACCGCAGCTGAGAAAGCAGCCGCCTCCAAGCACCCAGGAATTTGGGGCATAAACCACGTCACAAAACTGAGCTGAAGCCCCCTCCCGTTTTCACGGGGACAGGAAGGAGGTGCGGTCCAACGGGGACGGCAAGCAGTGGGTCTGCGGGGTGGAGAAAGACAGCAGAGAGGCCCAGGCCGAGGTCGCACAGAGGTCATGCCGAGTTCACACAGAGGTCACGCACAGGTCACGTCGAGGCCCCGCCGAGGTCACGTGGAGGCCGCAATGCGGTCACACGGTCAGAGGCCACACCCACGTCATGCTGAGGTCACGCCGAGGTCACGCTGAGGTCACACGGAGGTCAGGCTGAGGCCACGCCGAGGTCACGCCGAGGTCATGCCGAGGTCACGCTGAGGGACCTCGCGGAAGGCTGGCAGAGCAGGGAGGCGGAGGGCAGCATCCCGCCCTCTGGCTGTTTTCACTCTTGGGGACAGTTTTAGGGTTACAGGAGAACCGGGCAGAGAGCACAGAGCTCCCACGCACCCAAGTTTCCCATCATCGTCGCACCTCAGGAGGCACGAGGGTGGCGGCGGCTCGGCCGACACGACCCGCTTACTCACTGGAGTCCAGGCTGCGCGGGGTCCTCGGTTTCCACCGGGCGCCCAGACTCCCCCCCCAGGGCGCGTCTCCCACCACTCTCCTCAGGCCCGTCCTGGCTGGAGAGATTCCCAGACTTTCTTTGTTTTTCACAACTGGGACAGCTGAGTGTCCCTCCGCGGGGACTGGCCCGACTTTTCCTCGTGACTAGATGGGCCGTGGGTCTCGCCGTCTCGTCACCACCTCAAGGTAAATGAACGTGTCGCTGTGAGCAGGTGTCCGCCAGGTGTCTGCCCTTCGTCCCCACTGCTGTGTCTCTGGAAGGGGCCACTGCACACAGCCCACGCCTACGGGGTGGGCGCATGTCGCCCGCCGTCCCCCGCGTTGCGGCGTCGCCATCAACCACCGCCGCGCGTGTGGGGTCTGCTCCTCACGTCCGGCTGCACACAGCTGGCGGCGCCCTAAGGGGCAGAGCTGGTTCCGGTCCCGCACAGCTGAGGCCCGTCCAGCAGCCTCTCAGGCCCAGGAGCCCCGGGGCAGGGCAGGACGCAGCCAGCCCCAGGCAGCCGGAGAGCGTGCCCCACCAGCCCCCGGGTCGGCAACGCAGCCTGCGCCGGCCCAGCACCCGCGGACACCCTTCCCGGTCCTCGAGCCGCACGGCTGGAGCTGATCGCCACGCACGGTGGAGCCAGGGCCACGGCTCGCCGCAGCCACGGGACCAAGAAAACCCGGCAAGCCCACCCCAATTCTACACCCAACGAGGGCGAAAGCGGGGCAGCAAGTGGCCCCAGCACCCCTGTTCACAGCTGCCCAGGGTGCAGCAGCCCAAGAGCCTGCCCACAAATTGAGGATGAGCAAAACGTGGCAGGGGGCGACACGGGACAGCCCTGGCCACGCTGCTTGTGCAGTGAGGGGATCACAAGGACAGGCACCGAGCGGACGTCCCAGGAGAGCAACCGGGAGGCACAAAGCGCAGAGCCAGGAAGCAGATTCGAGGCAACGGGGCAGGGAAGGCCGAGTGTGAGAAACAGTTTTTAAGAATTAATAAGAAAAGACGCAATTTACACGGCACGTTACAAACAAGCGTCAAAAGCCTGGGAAGGGGCTGGCAGGGCGGCCAGCCAGCCAGCCCCTGGGGCAGGGACGCTCGAGGCGCAGAGCCGCGGGCACAGGGGAGGGCAGAGGTAGGAGGCGCAGAGGCCGCCCGGGCGCTCAGACGGCGCTGTGGGCATCTGCAAGGGCTTCGTGGTCACAGGTGCCACGAGACACACCACAGCAGCCAAATGCCACGGCCGTGGCCACAGGGAAGGCGAGACAGGACAAGCTCCCCGGCTGCGCAAAAGAGGACAGGGTTAGGGGCGGCTTCGGGCCGGGCAAGCGCCAGGTGCCCCTGGGCGTCAGGGTACATGGCCAGGCCGTGGCGGCCGGCCCTGCAAGGACACGGGGACGTTTCCAAGCTCCTACCCCACGCGGCCGGCATCAAGGGGCTGCCTGGACGGCCCTGCAGCAGCAACTCGCACACGGGGACTGCAGGGTCTAGCAAGCCTGGGGAAGCCAGGCCAGGCTGGGGACCCCGCGGCTGGGGACCCCGCAGATGGGGGCTCCACGGGCCCCGTGCGACTGGAGGCTGTGAGGATGTGGGGCCCACCCAGCGGAGCCACTCGCACCCACCGCCCGCCTCCCTCTCCTCCCCACAGGCTGGTCCCCACCACACTGGAGCCGTCCACGTTACCCGTGTGACACTTAAACTCCTGACACGTCTGGCTTTTTCTAAGAGCAAAACGCTTTTATAGGCAGAGGAAGAAACCTCATCTCCTCTTGATAACGTCTCCACACCCATTAAATCTGCAGCGACCCCAGCATCCCGTGAGAAGCGACGTTCTCTGGTCTCATTTAGAATATACAGTCTGCATCTAAGCATTACTAGGCACTCATGGTAACGGTAGCATTTAATTATCTCATCTTAAACGGAACACAATCCTGATTTTGATACGAGTCAGTCAACTGAAAAGTCTCCCTGGAAAGTTCCAGGGTGGAGCACTACTTTCTTTTTCTAACCTTCAGTGACACGCGCACAGAGTTCCACATCATAAACGGAACTCGCCCGTGCAAACCACCCCCCAGATCAAGGAACGGGACAGCCGGCACCCAGGAGACCCCCACTGACGGCGCCGCCTCCTGCCCCCAACTCCCAAGGGCTAGCGTTGCCGGTGGAGCTTCACACAGACGCAGTCGCGCATATGGACTCCAGAGTCTTTCGGTCACTCAGCGCCGGGCTGCGAAGCGCCTTTATCCTGCTGCAGATGCTCGCAGAGGGCTAACTCGTGGCCGTGGGGTACTCCTCGTGCCAAGAGCCGCAAGTGACCGACGCCCCCGGCTGCCCCTGCATCTGGGCGGCAGCCTGGCGGTCAGCCATGTTGCTTCGGACACCGCGTGTGCCCTGAGCAGCTGTATCAGTCTCCTCCAGCTGAGGTCAAGGTGTGGGCTGGAGGCCAGAGGTCAGAGGTCAAGGTGTGGGCTGGAGCCTGGTCAAGGTGTGGACTGGAGGCCGGAGGTCAGAGGTCAAGGTGTGGGCTGGAGGCCGGAGGTCAAGGTGTGGGCTGGAGGCCAGAGGTCGGAGGTCAAGGTGTGGGCTGGAGCCCGGAGGTCAGAGGTCAAGGTGTGGGCTGGGGCCTTCTTGGCTTGGGGCCACTCCTTCCCATCCATGCCCCTCGTCCTCTGCCCGCCTCTCCCTCTCCCTCTCTCTCTCTCTCTCTCTCTCTCTCTCTCGACAATTCTGATGGCATTTAAAGCCAGCCTGGATGATCCAGGATAATCTCATCTAAGATCCTTAATTTAACCGCAACTGCAGGGAGACTCCAGCTTCCAGGGACTGGGCACTGTGCGGCGGCCTCGGGCACGCGCCCACCCACCCCGGGGGGCTGCAGGCCAACTCCGCGCCATGCCGCTCCCCAAGCAGCCGCCTGAACGTCCGCCCGCGCCAGCACCTGCAGCCTTCCGCTCTGGTTTCAGCCACGGGCGGCATCACCCTTAAGGCCTGCTCTGCCTCTCCCCGATGCCCGGGGGCTTGCGTAGCCTCTCGTATCTCCAGTGGACACTTGTCACCCCATCTCTGAAGTGCCTGTTCACATCACTTGCACCTTTTTCTGTGAACCTGCCTTTCTCCTTGGGACTGTTACAGTGGGCACTTTAAAATGGGCAACGTGGTCAAATATATGCCACTCAAGACACGAGTGGTGGGGGAAAAGCTTTTGGAGTCACGGCCTGTGATGCCAAGTCCAGCGTGGCCGTGGCTTCTGGGCAGGGCAGCACTGCAGTGGACTCCAGGCCTGGGCCAGCTCGAGAGTTTCCAGAAAGAAGCATGCGCGAGAGTCTGAAGACCCCGGAACCGTGGTGGGGGGATAAAAGCCCGTCCCAAGTCAGTGTGCCATGTCCCCGTTCACTCCCTTGGCCCCACAGCCACCTCACCTCAGGGACGGGCACTGGGGCAGTAACTGCGGGGCCTGGGGGACTTCGGGGTGGCTGCTGGCCAGGTCCCCTCGGGGCCCTTCCTGTCCCTGCAGGCAGGCGTCAGCAGCACAGCGCCACCCTCACCAGCCTGTGGCCGTCGACGCTCGTGGGCTCCCGTTTTTGTCCCAGGTTTTCTTTCTTCAAAGTCAAACCTTTGGGTTCATTAGCTATGTCTGGTTAATAAAACAAAAATTTTTTTAAAACCACCTGATTTCTGCTGTGAAATGCTAAATGCCCCAGAGTGTGGCTCCTGGCCATCCCGATAAAGGAAGGGACCGGGACATCGGTGGGAGCGGCCTGCCGCGTAATATCGGGGGGTGGGGTTGAAAACCGTCGGAGAGCGGACCCCGGGGCCCCGGCCGCCCGCCGTGCAGCCCAGCGCACCTCGCGGGCAGCAGAGACGCCGGCACGCAGAGCCCCGCGCAGGCCAGGAAACGGATCACGAGCGCTTCCGTTTGACACGTGGGAGTGACCAGGACGCACGAGCCCGCGTCCGAGGTCCCCACGGGCAGTAACGAGGGCCCGGCAAGGGTCTCGGGGGAGGGAACGGCCCCCCGCGGCCAGCGGGCTGGAGGCGGCGGAGGGGCCGGGGCCACGGCTGGAGGGTGGCCCGGCTCCCCGCACTGCACGTGCGGCGGCCGCTCGCCCTCTGCCCCCTCCGCGTGGCCCCTCCGGGACGCGGGGGGCTGCAGGGCCCTCACCCGACAGCAGGCCGCACGGGGCGCCGGGAGCCACCAGGGCCACGGGCACAGCCTCCTGGGGTCCCAGGGGTCGGGCACGGCCGGGGTGGCCGGGGACCCAGGCAGCCCCACGACGGCCGTGCCTCTGGAAGTCCTCCGCACATGGATGAATTCCCTCCACCGACAGCTGGAAACGAGGCCCCGTCCTTTTCCAGGGTAAGCAGCAGAACCTCAGAGCCAACGCACGTGAACACGAGTAAGGGGATTCATGGTTGCCGTGGGGTTTGCCGTTCCTCTAGAGCAGCAGCCATGTAATCGAGAAAGCGCGGGAGTCTCCAAAGGGTAAAATTAAACGTCCACGCTGGCCTGGCAGCGGCCGCCCCCTCACACAAGCGTGAGCCGCGCTCCCTAGAGCTGCGCCAGTGTCACCCCTCCCTGCCTGCAACTGCCCCGACGCCTGCATGTGGGAAACCCTCCTCTGCATGTGCAAAAGGGCGTGTGTTGTCTCCCCACCTGCTCCGCTCCCAGCCCACAGCGACCCCCAGGGCCCCCACGGGGACCGCCCCAACCCGACAGCCTGTCTCGGGCGCTGAGCTGCGCAAACCACGTGTTCCCGCACCGAGCCTGGCCCTCGCCGTGCTCAGAGCGCCCCCCTTCCTTGCCCCACACCCCACTCCAGGCGGGTCCTCATGCTCCCAGGCCGGGCGGAGGCTCTGGGGCCGTGACCCCCCCACCTGTGCTTCTTTTGGAGGGCCCGTGACCCAGAGCCAGAATCAGCTTCGAAAGCTCCATGTTCTCCAGCAGCCCCTCTCCCTCCCTCCCTCCTGACCCCCCACCTCTAAACAGGTAAGCAAAGATGGAACATGGCAAGTCCTCAGAAAGGAGCTGCCAAGTGGGCAGATCGGTGAGTTGCTGGATGGGTAGATGGATGGGTGGAGGAGTAGAGGGGTGGGTGCAGGGGTGGGTGGGTGGACGTGTGGAAGGAAACTCCCAGAAAAGGGGCTCAGAGTTGCTGGAGTAGCAAGCCATCCACCCACCCCAGCCGAGCACGGCAAGTCCCTGCAGGTCGAGGGACTGAGAGCCGAAGGCCAGCAGAGTGAGGCTGACCGTTAGCAGATGACAAACCACCCCACCTCGGGGTAAAAGGGCAACACTGCAGAGTGAGGGCAGGGGCTGCAGGGAGGGAGAGGGGCTGCCAGGCCGGGGAGCCGCCGAGGGGGAGCCCCACGGGGCGCCAGCACGCGGGGGCGGCCCCTGCCTCTCACCGTGCCCCACTAACTGAGCAGTGCCACTTAGCAGTGCTGACTAAACACGGCCCGGCCTGTGAGCGAGAAGGAAGCCGTCACTTAGCAAAACGCGGTTAATTTAGAAGCCGAAATCTGTTGAAGACCAGAACCCGTGGGAGAGAGAATCAGGGGTTCTCAGGCTGCAGGGGCTTCTGCCCTCAGTTTCCAACTCAAAAACCAGCACAAGGACACCCCCAAGACCCAAGGCAGACTGCACATCCACGGCCGCGGCCCCTCCCTCCCCAGCCAGGGCCCACACGCCCTCCTCCCTCCCAACCCCAGGCGCCCGCCGAGAACTAACCCCTGCACCTGCCGCACGCGCATCGCACGCCCCAGTGTTAGGGCACTCTCCTCTCCAGCTGCCCAAACCCTGGCACCCTACAGGCAGCTAAAGGCCCTGGGCAAAATTTCTGGGGTACGTGCAAACAAAGGGAGATTTGGCGCTGGGTCAGCAAAACCAGGCTCAGCCGCAGCCACTCCCTGGAGAAACGGCAGCAAGGTGCCCCCCAGGCCCGCCTCGTGGCCTGGGGCCCAGCAGCACTGGGACCCTGGCCGGAACCAGCCATCCAGGGAGCGACGGCGCTCACGGTCAGCAGCCAGAGGCACTGGAGGGATCACGGCAGTGCCCGGGGTCCTGGAGCAGGCAGGCCTGCTGGAGAGAACACACGCGTGCACATGCACATGCAGACACGCACGTACACGCACCACCACGTGCACACACGTGCATACATGTGTGCACACACCTGCACACGTGCGTTTACACATACGCACACACATACCCACATGCACTTGCAAATGCACAAACGCATGCACGCGTGCAGACATACACGCAGACGCACACATGCACACGCACACACTGACCCAGTGCTTCCCCGTAAGCACGTGCACACGTTTCATCTCGTTTCACACCCACAGTGACTCAGTGACTGGCAGGGAAGGAAGCCACGCTTCCCTATGTCCTGCTCACGATGGGCTAAGTCAGACTCGGCGCGCCTGAGAGCTGCCCACCCAGTGGAGGCAGAGCTGGCTCTATAGAGCTCCGCTCCCCACCCCACCCCACCCCACCCGTGACAGCTGTCACCAGCTCTGGGTAACAGGGACAGATGTCAGCACACATGGCTCACTTACTACACGGAACGACCATGACATAAACTGTTTTATTTGAACAGTACACAGAGACCTGGGAGATCCATCATTCCTAAATGCAGGCATTCGTTAACGATTTTCCGATTTTTGAAACAATGGATTTTTCCAAGACAACTTTTAATCAAACCAACTAGGGAAAACTACAAGCCATCTATTTCTATTAAATGAACACTGCATGCAACGGTTCTGGGGAATTCACTGTTAGAGCTGGCTTGCCGGGAATCAATTCCACGAGCGTGAAACCAATCACACAACAGCAAATACATATGTAGCTGTATCTGCACGCCAAGTGGAAACTATAAGCGCCAATAACACTCTCCTGCTCACTACTGCTGGTTTGCTCAGAACAAGCACCCGGCTGTTTCAGACCTGAGCTGCTCCCGGCACAGCTGATTTTCGGTTCAGGAAATGCAACGAATCCACATTAGCTTCAAATGCAAAAAGGAAAAGCAATCTTAGGGACAGACAAACAATTCCAGCTCTTCTGGACGGCGAGCCCCCCCGTGCAGGGACCCCTCCAACTGCCACAAAGCTCAGGAGAGCTGGACCACGCGCGCTGGCTTCCGGCGGCTTCTCGCTCAAAACCCATTTTCACATGGTCTCCTCGCTGGGAAAACTACAAGGCAGGACTGTCCGTGCCGGCCGTGCGCTGGCATCCCAGCCGTGTGCCTTTTCTTTCTGCAGTCCGGTGCTTCAAACCCAGCAGGTGACGGGCGCCGGCAGCCCGGCCCGGGCACTCCCCGCGGGTCTGCGCCGCGGGCGGCTCGCCAAGGCCCTGCTGGCACAGCGCTCGCCGCGGCTAAGCCCGGGTCTCCGCTGCCTCGACCCGCGGGCGAGCCACGCAGGCCCAGGTGGCATGTGGGGGCACAGGGGGACAGGCCTGGGCAGTGAGCCTGTCTGTCTGGAAGTCCGGAGAGGAAGAGGGGCCATGCTTGGGAATGAGAGGGGGAGCTTGAGAAAATCAGGGGAGCCACGGAAGGCTCGAGCAGGGAGAAGGAGCAGGGCCCCAGAAAACCCCAGAGCCGATGCCAGAACCTTATCTCAGCCAGCCAAAATACCATCCCCCACCCCAACAGGGAGGGTCCTGAAGCAGCCACGGGAATCACAAGCCCCACAGCAAGAGTCTGCGTGACGGCGAGGTCACGGCCCGCCCCTGGGCTCCCCGTCAGCGGGAAAGGACAGAGCTGGTTGCAGGGGAAGCCGAGGGAAGACAGTGCCCAGGACAGTGGACTCGCCCAAGCCGGCAGGATGCTCTGAGAGCCGGGTGGGCCCAGCCCACGATGGTGGGCAAAGGGGGCTTCAGGGAGGGGAGAGCGTCGCCCCGACCGCATCCGGGCCGACCCTGGTAAGCTCCGTCCCCAGTGTGGCCCATGCCCGGGGATGCCCGCCTGACAGTCGGTGTCTACTACCTGTGCTGACCCGTCTCCAGCCCCCGGGCCCCCAAGGTCAGGTGCTCTGCCTACTGTCACAGCTGAGGGACAGGGGGCCACGCTGCAAGGGTGCACTGCGCGAGTGGCAAAGCCACCCGCACCCAAAGCTCTCGGCCGCGCTCCCAGCTCCTCCAAGGCCCAGACGGCTAGGCAGGGCCTACAGGTTTATTTCTGCCCCTGGTTCCAGAAGGCCCTTAAGGCTAGCCAGGGATGCCCGCCCCTCGCTGACTCCCCACCATCAAAGTCTCTCCAAGGCTTCAGGCAACAGTGTCACCAGAGGCCCTCACCTGCTACCTAGCCAGGGCAGGTAAGCAGAGCAGAGGGCAGGATGGGCGCAAGGCCGGCAGGGGGGCCTGGAGGGGGCCTGAGCTTCCAGGCTCTGCCTCCCACCGCCCCCCCGGGACAGGCCTCGCAGTCGCCCAGGGCCCAGTCCGATGCCAACTTGCCCCGTGAAATGTTTTCCTCTGAGTCCCTCAGCTTTGTCTAGGAAAAGCCAAGGTGTTTCAGCACTCCCTCTGGGCTTCCCGGGGTGCGACTGCTGCCTCTTACAATTATCTTTTATTTTTATCTAGCATTTCTTAACTCGGTTGGCAAGTTGGATATTTATGCGCCTCCATTTCACAGTCCTTCCCCACCAATTATTCCTGTAAAACTGATCTCTGGTGAAGAAAGGAAGGGCTAGAGCTACTCCAGGGACAGTTATGCAAACAAGCTGACAAACCGCACCTCCGGCCTGAGCTAGGGAGCCGAGCCCCCAGGCCCCCAGTGAGACCCCAGGGCTGCCCTTCACTAGTGCCACTCCCGTGATGCCTGCCCCGGCAGGGCTGCCAGCCATGAAAGCTGAGTCCACAAGCCCACACATGTCCACAGCCCCACAGGTTCCAGGCCCGTGGGCCTCTCGGCCCTCCTGCCTGGGGCCCCTCACCTGGCCGAGCCCTTCTGGCACATCACACGGGGCACCCAGGAGCCGGGCACTGGGTACTCCGCCCCGCCCAAGCCATAGGTGAGCGAAGCCTGCGCTTCACGGCAGGTGGGAGTCTGGCCCCTGCCAGGTTCTATTCAAACAGACCCGGAAAAAAAATTAACTCTTCCTTCTGCGAGGAAATGCTAGGTGGAGACAACAGACTCAATCCGATTAAACGCCAATGAACTGGAGGCTCCGCTCGCTCGCAGGTGAGGCTCGCCCAGGACAGGCCCTCCGGCGGCGCCCACCTGGGGCCCCTCCCTGCTCGCCAGGCCCGGGAGAAGTTCCTTCCCCGCCGTGGCCCACGAAGGCCCGGCGCCCACGGCCGCCCCCACCCGCGCCAAGCCCTGCTTGGGAGGGCGCGAGCTCCAGGTCCGCTGCCCCCCGCCCTGGGCCAGGTCTCCCGCCGGCACCCCTGCCAGGCTGTGCCCCCTGCCCCGCGCGGGTGGCCCGGGGAACACGGGGTGTGCAATTTCTAATTGCGGGGTCTTTCCCTCTGGGCCTCGTGAGAACAGAGGACGGAGAACGGAAAAGGGGAGGGGGCGAAGACGGGAGCTCGGCTCCCCAGAGCGCAGGGAACCCAGAAGCGACCCCAAACTCGGGAGTTGCCGCCCGGCAGGGGGGACTTCGTGCCAGCGCCGGCGCGAGACCCCGGCGGGGAGCCACCCACCGCCCCGGCCCCCCGCGCGCCGCGAGGTCGTGCCTCGCCGCGGCGCCCCCCGCGCCCGCCAGCGCCCCCGGGATCTGAAGGGTCAGGGAGGAGTGGGGGCGGGGCACGGGGCCGCACCCCGGACCTCAGCAGCGCCGGGCCCCGCAGCCCCGCGGGCTTCGCGCGCGCCGCAGCATCCGCACCCCCCCCACCGCGTCCCCCGTCCCCCGTCCCCGCCGCGCTGTGCCCCGCGCCGGCCCGGACGCCCCGGGGCCCCCCTTACCTGGCTCGGCCGCCCCCGCCCCGCCGCCCGCCGGCTCGGTGCGCGAGGCCGAGCGCGGGCCGCCGCCGCCGCCGCAGCTCTTTGTGCGCCGCGCCGGAGCCGCACAGCGCGACTACTAATGAGCCCG
>JAKSZT010031275.1:485073-524825 GCA_026826555.1 Tolypeutes matacus | reverse complement strand
GGAAGGTGCTTCTTTGCAGTCAGCCGTTTCCCAAGACGGGACCGGCGGGTTCCTTAAACCTCATTGTTTCTGAAGATCACAGGGCTCGGGGAAAGGGTAGCCCTGTCAGCTGGCTGGGGGTGAGGCTGTGGTATGGGAGGGGCGGGAAGAGGAGTGGCGGTCTGGGTGCAGTGAGGGGTCCCTCCTGCAGCCCCCAGGGCTGGGAACTGAAAGGCTGAGGAGAAGGGCTGGGGCAGCTGCGTCCAGCAGGGCCGGCGGCAGCGTGGTGTGGCCTCGGCATGGCCGTCCTCCTCCGCCCTCTTCCCTCTCCCACTGCAGGCATCGCACTGACCCAGAGGCCGGAGCCCACAGTCTGGGGCTGCCCTGGTGGGGCCACTTTCCAACCACGGTGCCCCCAAGCCACGGCCCCAAAGGCAAGCAAGGGCAGCCCGGGGGCAGCTCCCCACACCCCCTCGCCTGGAGGCAAGCTGCCTTCACCAGCTTGTCGTCTGCCTACCGCATCCGTTCTGGTCACCCATACGTCGGAAAGGTCAGCCTGGGCCCACGTTTTCTCCAAGTGCGCGTAGCTGGGTACCAACAGTCGGGAAGAAATGATTTCATAGCCTTTGAAGCTGAGTGTGGAGGGCACAAGAATCGAGAGGTAGAAACAGCCCAAACGTGCGTCCACAGATGAACGGGCGAGCCAGGTGTGCTGTCTCCATGCAGTGAGCACTCTTCGGCCACAGAGAACGCAGGGCAGGTGCATGCAGACCATGACACGGAATATCAAGAGTAAGAGCCGTAGACACAAAAAGTAGATCAGAGGTTACCGGGGAGGGGAAATAAAGCATGGAAATGACAGTGCCTGTGTTAGAGAGGGCATGTGCTGGAGATCCTGTAGGCGAGAGAGGAGGTATAGAAGAGGGACCGCTTGACAGGCACTTGAGCACGTCTAGGTAGGAGGACGGGCTCAGCACTGGGGCAGATGGTGACAGCCCAAGGTTGGTCTGTGCCACCCTGATGGGCCCCAGAAACTCGTGTTCTTAAAGCTCATCCATTCCCATGGGTGTGGACCTTTTGATGAGGTCACTTCAGTTAAGGCGTGGCCCAGGGTGGGTCTTAATCCTCTGGCGGGGTCCTTCATAAACGGGATGAATATGGAGTTTCTCGTTTTCATCAGGCCTGCTGGACCTGGCGTATGCGAGGTGACCACCCTGCCCAGCCCCATCCCAGAACCTGGGGCCTGACCAGTAGGTCGGTGGTTCTCAGCTGGGGCGATTCTGCCTGCCGGGGGCATCTGGCAGACTCTGGAAACACTTCTGGTTGTCACCGCTGGGGGTGACGCTCCTGGCATCTGGTGGTGGAGCCCGACAGCAAAGAATTCCCTGGGCCTGACGGGCAGAGTTCCAAGGCTGGGGACCCCTGCCATGTTCCTCTAAGGCGCCCAGTTATTTATATGGGGGAAAGTCTTGTATAAAACTTCATCCCAAGTGGGAATGGCTGGAAACAAGGAAAAGCCATTGTCCTTTACGCAGGGTGTGGGAAGGCAGAGGCGGTGCGGGGGCTGGGGCCCCAGGAGCCTGCGCCCCTGAGGGAGGGTCCACCCTCTCCCTCGCACAGACCCCCGTGTGGGGAGCGGGGCTTGTCCCGGACGCGAAAGCCAACACTGGCGGGGCCTGAGGTCCTTCCACCCGCTCGCCCCCAGCGCGGGCCGGGGCCCGACGAATTGCAGCGCTCACGGCCAAGGGCGCAGCGACCCGGGCCTTGGGAGCCTGGGGAGCGCGGAGCCCCCTCCCTGGCTAGCAGGAGGGCTGCGGGGAGGCTTCCGGGAGGAGCGCGCTGTGCCTCCAGCCCCGCGGCTCCGCGGGGTTGCCTCGCGGGGGGCGGGAACCCGCGCCCTTCCCTGCGCCCGCCCCTCCCGGCCGCGTTCCTGGAAGCCTTCCCGCAACGCTCGCGGCCCAGGAAGAAGGTCCTTGCGTTCCAGCGGGCTCGCTGCTTTGCCGCGGGGGCGGTTTCTCTCCGGGGTGCGCTCTGACGCCTCCCTCGGGACCCTCCTGGCCGAAGCCCCTCTTGTGGCCGGGCCCGCTCTGGCAGCAGGACCCCAGCCTGGCCGTGGGCCCTGGGCTCCTTCACGAGCCTCGTGCGGGCCGGGGTCTCTCCCGCCGCAGGCCTTTGCCCTGGAGGCTGTCCCCCAGGGCGCCCTCACGCCTGCAGGAGAGCCTCGCTGCTGCCCACGCGCCGGGTGCTGAGTGCGGGTCGGAGCTCAGCCTCCTTGAGCGGGGCGGCCTGCGCTCTTCCTTCCATGGCCTGGGGCGTTTGGTTGCCGGAGCCCTGGCGCTCTCAGGCGCTCTCTAGCCTAAGGAGCCCAGCGGAGGGGGCCGTTATCTGCTTAAACCCCCTGACCCCCTCATGTATTCCCAGCTCAGGCTGGGGGGCCTCGTGTGGAATCGGCCTCAACAAACCTGTGTGGAATGAATGAGAAGATGAAAGGAAATATTTAAGACGCAGATCAAGGCCTTCCTGTCCCCCAAAGACCTGTTTTATCAGCCTTGGAAGGTGCCTTAAAATTCCACCCGTGACCGTGCTGCAACGCATTTCTGGCTCCAGGAGAGCCGGGTCACGCTCACAGGCTAGGGGTGCAGTCTCCGCAGACCACCCTCACTGCTACACCAGACACAGGGTTGGTTTGCCGGTTACCGGGACTCCCACCCTTTTGATCAACTGGCTGCAAATTCAGGGGCTCCCCTCCCCTCCCCCTCAGTTCAATAATTCACCACAATGACACACAAAACTCAGGAAAGCACTGTACTTACAACTGCAGTTTTATTATTGCTAAAAGAATACAAATAAGGAGGGGAGAAAAGCGACACAGAAGGCAGGGTCTGGGGAGTCTCGGATGTCCTCTCCCCATGGGATCAGGATGCAGCATCCTGCACAGGTATGTGTCACCAAGCAGGAAAGCTCACCTGCTTCCAGGCATAACTGAACCAATGCCCATGTAGGTGAACTTAGTCTGCAGTGCCCCTTCCCCAGAGTCTGGGCCGATATCACCAAAGCCCCAGTCCTCTCCTCACATGGCCCTTCTAGCCCGGGAGACCCCCACAAGTCGTCTCCTTAGCATAGACCACCAGGTGGGGCAGAAGGAGGGAGGGCACTGGGGACATTCCAGAAGCTCCTTTCCGGGAGCCAGGACAAAGGGCAGACCTCTTTCTTAAAGGGAGGCCACCGCTTTAGATGAAAGTGCTGGCTCGGGCAAGGCCCTGTCATAGGTGGATCAGGGGACCCCTGAGGTGCCCTGGAATTCAGCAAAGGGCTGGAAAAGAGAAGTGTGGAGCGGATGGCTGCAGGGAGTGTGGGCTCAGTCACAACAACAACTTTCAGCAAGTGGCCGCCTGGCCACTTACCCAGCACAAAGGGGGGCCAAAGGGCAGGGGAAGTGACCCTGTTGTGCCCGGGCTCCTAGGTGGGCCCCAATCCTATTGGGGTTCATTCTTCTCAAAATGCTTGGTGGGATTCGCCTGTGAAACCATCTGGCCCTGGGCTTTTCTTTGTTGGGAGATTTTTGAAGATCTTTACTTGTGATGGGTTTGTTTAGGTCTTGGATTTATTCTAGAGCCAGTGTAGGCAGTATGTGCATTTCTAGCAATTTGTCCATTTCATCTACGTTGTCTAATTTTTGGCATACAGTTTCCCATAATGTCCTTTCATGATCCTTTTTTTTTTTTCCTGTGGGGTCCATAGTGATGCCGTCCCTTTCATTACTGGTTTTACTTTTTAGTGTCTTGTCTCTTTTTTTCTTTGTTAGTCTAGGCTAATTTTATTGATCTCAACCAGCTTTTGGTTTTGTTGATTCTCTTTATTGTTTTTCATTCTCAATTTCATTTATTTCTACTCTAATCTTTGTTATTTTTTTCCTTCTACTTGCTTTGGGATTGGTTTGCTGTTCTTTTTAAAGTTCCTCCAGGTGTTCGGTTAGATCTTCGATTTTAGCTCTTTCTTCCTTTTTAATATAGGTGTTTAAGGATATACATTTCCCTCTCAAAACTGTCTTTGCTGCATCCCCTAAGTTTTGATAAGTTGTGTTCTCGTCTTCATTCATTTCAAGACATTTACTGCATTCTCTTGCAACTTATTCCTTCACCAACTGCTTGTTTAAAAGTCTGTTGTTTAGGCTCCATTTAGTTGCAGGTTTTCCCCCTTCCTGCCTATTATTGATTCCCAGCTTCATTCTGCTATGGTCAGAGAAGGTGCTTTGCATAATTTCATTCTTTTAAAATCCACTGAGACCTGTTCTGTGACCCCAGGTGCCTATCCTGGCGGAGGATCCATGAGCCCAAAAGAGGAGGGTGCAGCACGCTGGCCTGGGGTGCAGCGTTCTGGGTGAGCCTGTCAGGCCCAGCTCATTTAGCATTTCTTCAGGCTCCCTGTTTCCTGGTTGATCGTCTGTCTAGTTGTTCTGTCTAATCTGTGAGTGGCATTTTGAGGTTTCCAGCCATTATTGTAGAGATGTCCATTTCTCCCTTCAGCTTTGTCCGAGTTTGCCTCCTGTATTTTGGGGCACCCTGGTTAGGATTGCTCCTTTTATCAATATGTAAGGGCCTTTTACAGCTCTTCCACCTTTTCTGCATTTAAAGTCTGTTTTGTCCCATATTAGTATAGCTAATATCCTCTTTTTTGGTCACTGTTTGCATGAAATATGTTTCCAACCTTTCCCTTTCGGCCTATTTGTATCCTTTGGTCTGAGGTGAGTCCCTTGTAGACAGCATATGGATAGCTCATATATTTTTATACATTCTGTCACTGGTGTCTTTTGATTGGGGGGGGGGTGTTAATCCTTTAACATTCAGTGTTAGTACTGTAAAATAATTACTTATTTTGACCATTGTATCCTTTGGCTTTCATATGCCATATCTTATTTTTGTCTGTCTTTTTACCCTGTTGGTTACCCTTTCTGATAACCTTCATTTCTACAGTCTCCTCCAAGCCTCTCTCTACTTTCTCTTCCTTTCAAGCTGCAGAACTCCCTTTAGTATTTCTTGTAGAGCCAGTCTCTTGTTTATGATCTCTCTTAGTGTCTATTTATCTATGAGTATTTTAAACTCATCCTTATTACTGAAGGACAATTTTGCTGGATAAAGAATTCTTGGCTGGCAGTTTTTCTCTTTCAGTATCTTAATATATCATACCACTGTTGTCGTGCCTCCATGGTTTCTGATGAGAAATCTGCACTAAGCCTTATTGAGTGCTCCTTGTATGTGATGGTCATTTTTGTCTTGCTGCTTTCAGAATTCTCTCTTTATCTTTGGCATTTTGACTTTTTGAATAGTATGGGTCTCAGAGCAGGTCTATTTGGAATTATTCTGTTTAAGGTATGCTGTACTTCTTGAATATGTATATGTCTTTCTTAAGAGTTGAGAAATTTTCATCTATTATTTCCTGAAATATTCTTTCTGCCTCTTTTCCCTTCTTTTCTCCTTCTGAAACTCCCATAACAAGTATGTTGGTGTACCTTGTGCTTTCATTCAATTCCCTGAGCCCCTGCTCAATTTTTCCATTTCTTTTCTCTCTGTTCTTGTCTTTTCAATTTAAGCTGTTCTGTCTTCCAATTTGCTGATTCTTTCTTCTGTCATTTAAAATCTGTTGTTGTATGCCTCTAATGTATTTTTAATCTCATCCATTGTGGCTTTCATTCCCATAAGCTCTGTTATTTTTCTATTCAGACTTTCAAATTCGTCTTTGAGCACACCTAGTGTCGTCGTCGTCTTCTTTTATATATATATATATATGTTCATTCTTTTATCTTTTTTTTTTAAAGGCTTATTTATTTACTTTATCCATTTTAAACCCCCCCCTTTCTCATTTGCTGTTTTGTGTCCATTCGCTGGGCAATTCTCTGTGTCTGTTTCCTGCCATCTCTTCTCATCCTCCTCCTCCAGTCTTCACCAGGATTCGATCCTGGAGACCTTCGATGTAGGAGGGAGGTGTTCTGCCACCTGCGCCACCTCAGTTCCTGGTTTTTGGAGCTTTTGAAGCATCTCGTCTTGTCTCTCCCCTGCGTCTCTCTCCTGTTAGGTCATCATCTTGCTGCATGGCTCCCGGGGCCTGGCGGCTCACCAGCACACAGAGCCTGGCAGCCCATGCGCCTTCTCTCTCTCTCTCTCTCTATGTGTGTGTGTGTATATATATATATATATATATATATATTTTTTTTTTTTTTTTTTTTTTTTAATTTTACCGGGAGGTCCTGGGGATCGAACCCAGGTCCCTCCATATGGTAGATGGACGCCCAACCATTTGAGCCACCTCCACCCCCCCAGTGTCTTCTTAATGTCCTTTATATCTTTAGCCATATTATCCTTCATATCCTTGAATTGATTCAGGAGATTTGTTTAAACATCACTTAATAGTTGTTTCAAATCCTGAGTCTTGTTTGGAGCTTTGATTTGTTCCTTTGACTAGGCCATGTCTTCCTGTTTCTTAGTATGGCTTGTAATTTTTTGCAGATGTCTAGGAATTTGATTATGAGTATACTCTGATGGTCAGTTTCTCTCTCTTGCCTAAGATCTTTTTTTTAAGCACCAGTTATAGGAGATTGAACCCAGGACCTTGTATGTGGGCAAGAGAGAGAAACAGCCACATCAGCTCAACCACTGAGCCACATCAGCTTCCCTGAGTTGGTTTTTTTCCATTTGTTTTGCTTGTTTTTTTTTCAGGAGGCACCGAGAACCAAACCTGGGACCTCCCATGTGGGAGGCAGGCACTCAACCGCTTGAGCCACATCCACTCCCATCTTGCCTATGATTTTATAGTTGTTGCCAATATTTGTGTTACAGCTCTTCTTTGATTCTTGATTCAACTTACTCAAGGTCTTTAGAATAGCCTTTGTTTGAACAAGGACCCAGGATGGGGTGCAGACCTGTTCCCAAGGGCCTTAGGGAGGGGCACAGTAAAGATACCAAAAAGCCTTTTATTTTCACCCTGAAGTGTATTTTGCTAGCCTGCCAGCAGGTGGTGATCTTCAGCACATTTCCCCTCTCAAACCCGTGGGGGGATGTGTTCACTGCAACCATGTCTGGACGGGTGGTGGCAAAGCAATGTCCTAGAAAGTTCCCCTCCGGGCGGGCTCCTTGGAGCCAAGTCCAGACCCGCTGATAGGAAGTCCCTGTTCATTGGATGCACCCGCCCTTTTCCCAAGGAGGACAGAAACCTCTGCTCCCAGTCAGTAGGGAGGGCACTTGAGAAGGCAGGCTCTCTCTAGCTCTCTGCCTCCTCCTGGGTAGAAACGATGGTGGCCTCACCTGGCTGGGGAAGGTGGAAACCGTGGGACCTGCAGACCAGATTCACCGGCCGAAAGCCGGCTCGGCTGTAGGCGGTGTCCCTCTCTCTCCCCCTTTTCTGGGGAAGTGGACCCCTGTGGCTCTCTCATTCCAAAGGAACAGGGCTGGTCGCGAAGCTGTCTGCTCTGTGCGCTAGCAGCAGCAGCAGTGGGTCACAGCTCCTCCAGTGTCCTTCTCACCCCTGTCTCTTCTGGGTGCTGCCCAGCACTGTCCTGGTCTCCAGAGCCCTAGAGCAGTTGTTCTGAACAGCTTCTGTCTGTCTTCTCGTCGTTTTTCTGAGAGAGAAGTGAGCCCTGTAATTCTCTAGGCTTCCATCTTCCTGGAAGCTCAGCGCGTCTTCCTGTTCCTGATTCAGCACTGTGAATTAGCCGTGTTTTTCTAAGCCCAGCTCCTGTCTTGCAGCCTTCTCCCACAACTGAGTTCAGCAATCGCTCCCTCAACTGGCTCCTTTAGGCCTAGGGGTGCTAACAGCACCCCAGTGTGGCTGGCCCCAGAGTGCTATATTGTAGATTTCTCTTAGCCCTACCCACCTCTGCAAATGGCCCGTTTGTTACATGCCCTCATTTCACCCTGTTTAAAAGTACCATCTTTTTTTCTTCCTGGAACGTTGACTGATTCAACGTGAATAAATTAACTCAGGCAACTAATGTTTATTGTCTAGTGTCTTTGTTTCCAGGCTGCTATGACAAGTAGGTGGCCTAGACAATGGAAGTCCGTCCACTCCGCTCTCGGGGGCTGGAAGGCGTGCTTCTTTCCAGGTGGGCAGCACTCTGACGCTGAGCTGCCAGCAGCCCTTGGCCACACCTTCCCTGAAAAGCATCTTCAAAAGGCCCTAGTTACAGTGGGGTCACGCCCACAGGAATCGGGTTAAGACTAACGGCAGTTTTTTCCTGGGCACATGTCTCAATCTGCCACAAACAGTTACCATGCAATTAATACTAGTCATTGGGGATACCAGTGGGAGCAAAAACAGACATGCTTACTGCCCTCTCAGAACTTCCTAACAGGCACTGACGTAGCAGGAAGTTAGAAACTGGGCAAACACAGGGAAGTTGGGTGCAAGGTGCTATGGACACCCCCTGGGGGTGTGGGTTGCTCTTCCCATGCATTTGAACTGACACTCCAGGCAGTGGGAACCCACATCTGCAAAGGCCTCAGAGCTGGAGGACGGCACGTTTGAGGAAGTTAAGGAAGACGTGTGAGGAGGCTGAGGGGAGGGGCGTACAGGCCTTGTCGGAGGCCTCACCCCGGGGAAGAACAAGGAA
Organism: Tolypeutes matacus; assembly: GCA_026826555.1. Taxonomy (NCBI): domain Eukaryota; kingdom Metazoa; phylum Chordata; class Mammalia; order Cingulata; family Chlamyphoridae; genus Tolypeutes; species Tolypeutes matacus. Next base: position 516,244 of record JAKSZT010031275.1, on the reverse strand, counting down.
AGCCATCGAGGCATGTGACTGGCAGCCTGTGAGGTAGCCCCCAAAGACCGCTGCCTCCCCGTACTCATACCTGTGGTGGCTTGAAGCCATGCACCCCAGAAAAACATGTTCCTAAACTCAATGCACTCCTGTGGATGGGAGCCCATGGTAAGTAGGACTTTTGGTGAAGCTACTTCAGATAAGGTGTGGCCCAGTCCAATCAGGGCCCCTGTTACGGGGTCTTATAAGAGAATGGAATTCAGAGAAAGGGAGAGAGAAAGCCAGAGGAAGCCGCCGGAAGCTGAAAGTCAATGGAGCCGAGCAGAGACGGAGGCCCAGGAGAGGCCGCCGTGCGCGTCGCCGTGTGGCAGAGGAGCCCAGGACCCAGGCTCGCCGCAGCCAGCGCACAGCGCCCGTCTTCAGGACGAACGTGCCACCTGGACGCCTCCTAGCCTCAAAGCCGTGGGCAGTCAACGCCCATCGTTTAAGCCACATTCATGGTATTCGCTTGAGCGACAAGAAAACTAAGACAAGGCCTCTTTGTAATCCCCTCCCCTGGACTGTGGGCTATTTAGTGACTCACTTCTAATGAACAGAACACAAAAGAAATGACAGGATGTCATGTTTCAATTTCGGTTGCAAAAAAAAAGAGACTGTGGCTGCCATTTTGGATGTGTCCTCTCTTGTTCTCTCTGCACAGCACCTGCCGTTGCTGTGAGGACGCTCCGCGGCCTGTGGGGAGTCCCTCGTGGCAAGGAACTGAGGCCTGAGAGCAACGATGCGACTGTATTTGGAAGTGGGTTCTCTGGCCCCAGGCGAGGCTTTGGGTGGCTGCAGCCTGGCCGGTAGCTGGACTCCAGCTTCAGGAGCGACTCGGCCCACAGAAGCTGGGTGATAAGAAATGCTTGTTGCTTTACGCCACCCAGTTTCAGGTTAATGTGTTACGTGGCAGACTCTGTAGAGACCTGGCATAGAACATTCATTCAATAAATTCTGAGGAGCCAGGCAGGGTAGGTGCTGACGTGGTCCATTTTATAAACTTCTGTGGAGTCATTTTTTTTCCGTGGGTAATAGAGTAACGTGGTTTGGAATTCTAAAGTAACAATGGGGACTTAGGAAACAGGCTCCTTCCCCAGCCACCCACTTCCTTATCATGCTGAATGTTACCCGTTTCTGGTATATCCTTCTAGAAAAACTTTATGCATGTAGCTGCAAATACACATTGGCAGCAAACGGCACATAGCGCCATTCTGCAGCATGCTTCCTTCACGTGAACGTAGATCTTAAAAGACATTCCACATCTCTGTAAAGAGACTTTTCCCATTCTCTTTCACGGCCACAAGTGATCCCGTAATGCGAAGGTGCTCTTACACGTTTTAACCCATCCCCTACTGATGGACATTTAGGTTACTTCCAATCTTTTGCCATAACAAACAATACTGCGAAGAGTAATCTCCATCATATGACACTTTGCAGCGGCCACTATATGTTGAGGACAAATTACTGGGTCCAAAGTTACATGAATGCGTATCTTTGATAAATATTGCCAGACTGCCACACAGAGGCTTCCTAATGTGCATGGCTCTCAGCCACGGAGGACAGGGTCTGCTTCTCCCACAATGCTTAACGTTGTTATCAAACGTTTTCATCTTTGCCAATCTGACCAGTGAGAAATGGGAAGCCATGGAGGCTCAAAGCTCTCCTTCCTTTATTATGTGTGAGGTTGAGAATCTTTTCTGTGTTTAAGCACCCCTGGCATGACTTCAGGTGGAGAGAGAGAGAGAGAGAGAGAACCACTGACGCTGTCCAGTGTAGAATGGATGCAGGGACCCAGAAAAAGGGGGGGGGAGGGATGGAGATGGAGTGAAGCAGATGGCCTGAGAGCTCCATGAAGATGAAATAAAGAGGCCTTTGTGAGCTCCGGGAGCGCGCGCATGCAGCGGGCGAGCTGGTGATGGGGAGGCAGTGCCAGGAATTTCCTCCGGTCTCTGGCTGCGCGGCTGGGAAGCCAGTACCATGGCAATCCTGTCAGATTTGTGGGCAAAGATTCAATACGTTCCTGGCTGTTGCTATGAGAACCGGTAACGTCTTGCATTGATTACACACTGTGCCTCGTTCCTATACCTAAACGGAGCTTTAAATTTTAACACATCTTGAATTTAACATATTTAAAATACCAAGCCAGCCAATCACACGTGCAAAGAGCTGGATCAACACCTATGAAATGTCCGCTATTTTTCTGATCTGCAGAGCGCGGACGGTGTCACCTGCCTGAGAAGCTGGTGGAGGGCATCGAGGCAGGGACTCTTCTGGAAGGATGTCCAGGCCTGGGCTAACAGCTCGAATTCCTAATACAAATGATTCAGGTGGATGGGAAAAGAAAATTACAGACCAATCTCTCTAATGAACATAGATGCAAAAATTCTCAACAAAATACTTTTAAATTGAATCCAACAGCATATCAAAAGACTTATACATCACAACCAAGTGGGATTTATTCCTGGTATGCAAGGCTGGTTCAACACAAGAAAATCAATGAATGTAATTGTAGCAGCTTGATATTATTGATGAATTACAAAAAGAAATACTGGATTATGTTTGTAAACTGGCCTTTTACTCTGGGCGTATAAGAGTGTATTGGAGGGAAGCGGCTGTGGCTCAATCAGTAGGGCTCCCGTTTACCATATGGGAGGCCCCGGGTTCGGTTCCCGGGGCCTCCTGGTGAAGGCAAGCCCGCCCGCACGGCGTGGTTAGCTGACCCAGCGAGCACAAGCAGCAAGGGGGGGAGAAATGAATAAATAAATAAAATCTTTAAAAAAAAAAAAAAAAAAAGAGTGTATTGGATTCAGAGGTTTTACTTTTACTTGATTAAATAATAATGAAGGACCTCGTCAGTAGGACGGTGCATCCCTGCCCCCTTGGTGGGTGGGACTCACGGAGAAACCACACTGCAGAGAAGGGAGGTGGAGTTTTAATGCTGGAGCCTGGGAAGTAAGCACACAGAGGAGCTTGGTCGTGAGGAAGGACAGAAGGCCCTGGAAAAGAGACAAGCCAGTCGCCTGATAGTCTACAGTTGGCCTTGTGGAGAGAAGCAAGCCTGAGCCCGGAGAGAAGCAAGCCCCGGGAAGAGAGGAACCCAGGAAGCCTGAACTCTTGGCAGATGTCGGCAGCCGTCTTGCTCCAACACATGACAACAGACTTTGGTGAGGGGAGTAACTTATGCTTTATGGCCTGGTAACTGTAGGCTTCTACCCCAAATAAATACCCTTTATAAATGCCATCAAATTTATGACAATTTGCATCAGCACCCCTTTGGCTGACTAATACAGTAATAGACCACATTAACAAATTGAAGGGAAAAAAACATGATTATCTCAATCAGTGCAGTAAAGGCATTGAACAAAATCCAGCATCCTTTCTTTTTTTTTTTTTTTATTTGTAAAAACCATGTGTATTTATTACTTTCATTTTAAAAATATGTCATTTGTGCTACAGAAAGAAAGATCATACACACTGAAGTATGTCACATTCCAATTTTTAAAAATACAGTTTTATTTATTCCTCCCGATTCCCTTGTTTTCACTTGCCATGTCTGTTCGTTCTCCTTCTTTAGGAGGCACTGGGATCCGAACCCGGGACATCTGATGTGGGAGGGAGGTGCCCAATGGCTTGAGCCACCTCCACTTCCTGCTTTGTTGTGTCTCTCATTATGTTTTTCCTCCGCACATCTTCTGTTGCATCATCTTGTTGCGTCAGCTCATCATGCCTGCCCGTCGCATCAGCTCGCTGTCTTCTTTTAGGAGGCACCAGGAACCTCTGCTCACTGCTTTACTGTGTCTCTGTTTTTTTCTTCTTGTGTCTCTTGTTGTGTCCGCTTGCCGCACCTGCCCATTATACCAGCTCATTATCTTCTTTACGAGGTACCAGGATCTGAACCAGTGACCTCCCGTGTGGTAGGCAGGAACCCAGTCACCTGAGCCACATTAGCATCCTTTCTTGATAAAAAACACTAGGAAAAGAGGAAGTAAAACTCTTACTATTTGTGGATGCCATGATCCTATATTTAGAAAGTTCTGACAAAATGTCTATGACAAAGCTACTTGAGCTAATAAATGAGTTCAGCAAAGTGGCAGGGAACAAGATCAACATGCAAAAATCAGTAGTGCTTCTGCACACTACTATTGAACAATCTGAGGAGGAAATCAGGGGAAAAATTCCATTTACAATAGCAACAAAAAGACTCAAATACCTAGGGATCAATTTAACCAAAGAAGTATAGGACCTATATTCAGAAAACTACAAAACAATGCTAAAAGAAATCAAAGAAGACCTAAACAAATGGAAAGACATTTCATGTTCATGGATTGGAAGACTAAATATCATGAAGATATCAATCCTACCCAAACTGATGTATAGATTCAATGCAATACCAATCAAAATTCCAAGAGCTTACATTACACAAATAGAAAAGTAATTACCAAATTTATTTGGAAGGGAAAGTGTACCTGAATAGCTAAAAGCATATTGAAAAAGAACTGTGATGTGAAAGGACTTTCATTGCCTAACCTTGAAATATATTACAAAGCTACAGTGGTCAAAACAGCATAGTAAAAACAAAAACAAAAACAAAAACAGCATATTAGCATAAAGATAGATACATTGATCAGTGGGACAGAATTGAAAGTCCAGAAATAAACCCTCACCTCTACAGTCAACTGCTTTTTGGCAAACATACCAAGTCTATGCTACCATGACAAAACAGTCTCTTCAACAAATGGTGCTGGAAAACCGGATATCCATGACCAAAAGAGGTCCTCATATACAAGAATCAACTAAAAATGCATCAAAGACCTAAATATAAAAGCCAGGACCATAAAACTACTAGAAGAAAATGGAGGGAAACATCTTCAAAATCTTGTGACCTGACTTCCAGGAAGATGGCAGAGTAAAAAGAAAATAGACTCTTCTCCTCCCGAAAAATAGTTAAAGGACAGGCTGAAACAGCCTGGAAAAAGATCTTCTAGGGTTTAGGACACCAGGCAAAGGCTGGAAACTGCCCAGAGGAAAGAGGGACAAAGAAGGGAAATCACAATGACAGAATTGTGAGTTGAAACCAGCAGCTGCTGCTGCCAGCACCATCCCCTTCACTAAAGACACTTAAGAATTCTCGGGCCTCTGGGCCTGCACCTACAGTCAAAGGAAGCTCCAGGGACTTACCACCCCAGGAAAGGAGAGAGAGAAGGACACAGCCTAAGGATGACTCAGCTTCTGACCTACAAATTTGGTCTGCTGTGTCTCAGCAGCCCTCCCAGGCCAAGTGGGACCATACGGTGGTTTGCCCTGGGAGCTGGCACAGGAATGGAGAAATCCAGCACTCACAATCTCTCTTTCCTCTATCCTGAACTGATTGTTAAAGATACTGCAGGAAAGGGGAGAGAGAGGGACACAGGCTAAAGCTGACTCAGCTTCTGACTAACAAATTTGGTCTGCTGTGTCCCAGGAGCACTTCCAGGCCAGGTGGGCCATGCCATTGTTTGCGTTTGGAGCTGGCAAGGGGCTAAAGATATATGACCCTCCCAATCTCCTTCTCTAGTAATCGGGACTGAATTGGGACTGATTGTGGAGGACTCAGAGGGGAGTGGAAATATTTCCTAGCCAGGAAAAAGGAGGGGACTACCAGAGAAGGCTGGAGAACTGCCTCAGAGAAAGTTTGAATTACAAGGCTCCTGGCCTCCAGACTGGGAGCTCTGTCATATTGATCTGTTCTCTGTTGCAACAAATATACTCCGACCAGGCATTGAACTGAGAGCTGCAAAAGAGTTGCCAATTAAACAAAGACTCCCAGAGAGCTGCCATCTGCTGGCAGACCAAGTAAGTGCATGCAAGAAAATTAAAAATAAGTAGGAGAGGCTTTTTCCAGTTTCTAAAGCCTCCCTTCCCCAAGGCCCTAGGAAACGAGTCTACAACCAATTACTGGGTCCAGTGCCCAGTTTTAAGCAACAGCAGGACAATCCTAACAATCCAGGTCCAGCCCAAAATCAAAGAGCTGTGGTAACTCACATCCTCCTGCCACTAAATCCCTATAAAAGTGAAAGAAATTGAGCATCTGAGTAAACTACATCCTAACCAGATGCTGAAACACTAGCAAAAAATTATGAGCCATACTAAGAAAATAGAAGCCATGGCCCAAGAAAAGGAATACATCAAAGCACCAGAAGAGATGCAGAATTTGAGAGAACTAATTAGCGACGTGCACAAATTTCCAAAATCAAATTAATGACTAGAAAGACAATATGGTTAAAAAGATAAATGACATCAAGAAGACATTGAGCTGGTGCAAAGAAGGATTTGAAATCCTGAACAGAAAAGTAACAGAGCTCATGGGAATGAAAGACACAATAGGTGAGATTAAAAACACATTAGAGGCATACAACAGCAGACTTGAAATCATAGAAGATAGAATAAGTGATACCAAAGACAGAACAGCTGAAATTGAAGAGAGAAAAGAATGGGAAAAATTGAGCAGAGGCTCAGAGAGTTGAATGACAACACGAAACGCAACAACAACATACGTGTCATGGGAGTTCCAGAAGGAGAAGAGAAGGGAAAAGGGGCAGACAGAATATTTGAGGAAATAATAACTGAAAATTTTCCAACTCTCATGAAACAAGTGAACTTACATGTCCAAGAAGCACACCATATGCCAATCAGAATAAATCTGAATAGACTTACTCCAAGACATACACTACTCAGAATGTCAAACGTCAAGGATAAAGAGAAAATACTCAGAGCACCAAGGGAGACCAACACATATAAGGGACGCACAGTAAGACTTAGTGTGGATTTCTCTTCAGAAACCATGGAAGCGAGAAGACAGTGGTATGATACAATTAGGATACTGAAAGAGAAAAACTGCCAGCCGAGAATTCTTTATCCAGAAAAACTGTCCTTAAAATATGAAGGTGAGTCTAAAATATTCACACAAAAAAAACAGAAACTAAGAGTTTGCAAAAAAGAGTCCACCTTTGCAGGAAATATTAAAGGAAGCCTTAGAACCTGGAATAAAAAGACAGGAGAGAGAGGCATGGAGGAGAGTATAGAAGAAAGAATAGCAGAAAGGATAACCAAAAAAAGTAAAAAGACAGACAAAAAGAAGATGACATATGAAACCAAAGAATAAAATGGAGGAAGTAAATAGTGCATTTACAGTAATATCATTGAAGGTGAATGGACTAAACTCCCCAAACAAAAGATACAGACTGACAGAATGGATAAAAAAAAAAAAAATTCAGTCATTCATATGCTCCTACAAGAACCTCACCTTAGACTCAGGGATACAAACAGGCTGAAAGTGAAAGGTTGGAAAAAGATACTCCACACGAATAGTAACCAGAAAAGAGCAGGGGTAGCAATACTAATATTAGACAAAACAGACTTTAAATATAAAAAAGTTATAAGAGATACAGAAGGCCATTATATATTAATAAAAGGGATGATCCACCAGGAAGATATAACAGTCATAAATATCTACGCCCCTAACCAGGGTGCCCCAAAATATATGAGACAAACTCTGGCAAAACTGAAGGGAGAAATAGACATTTCTACAATAATCGTCAGAGACTTCAACACCCCTCTCACATCATTAGATAGAACAACTAGACAGAAGATCAACAAGGAAACAGAGAACTTGAAGAATATGATAAATGAGTTAGACCTAACAGACATATACAGAACACTGCATCCAAACTCAGCGGGTTACACATTCTTCTCAAGTGCCCATGGATATTTCTCTAGGATAGACCACATGTTAGGACAAAATGCAGCTCTCAATAAACATAAAAAAATTGAAATTATACAAAGCACCTTCTCAGATCATAAAGAATGATACTGGAAATCAATAGTACACAGGAATAAAGTAAATTCTCAATGTGTGGAGGCTGAACAACACACTCCTAAATAATCAGTGGGTCAAAGAAGAAATTGCAAGTGAAATCAGTAAATATATTGAGACAAATGAAAATGAGAACACAACTTATTAAAACTTATGGGATACAGCAAAGGCAGTCTTGAGAGGGAAATTTATAGCCCTAAATGCCTATATTAAAAAACAAGAAAGAGCTAAATGCAAATATTTAACTAAACAGATAGGGAAACTAGAAAAAGAACAGCAAACCAATCCCAAAACAAGCAGAAGGAAAGAAATAATAAAGATTAGAACAGAAATAAATGAAATTGAGAACAAAAAAAAAAACAATAGAGAAAAATCAACAAAACCAAAACCTGGTTTTTTGAGAGGATCAATAAAATTGGCAAACCCTAGGTAGATGAACAAAGAAAAAAAGAGAGAAGATGCAAATAAATACAATCAGAAGTGAAAGGGAGGAAGTTAAAACTGACCCCACAGAAATAAAAAGAATCATAAGAGGATATTATGAGCAACTGTATGCCAACAAACTAGACAACCTAGATGAAATGGATAAATTCCTAGAAATGCACAATCAAACTGACGCTACAAGAAATACAAGAACTTAACAAACCAATCACATTTAAAGAGAGACTCCATCATCAAAAATCTCCCAAGAAAGAAATGTCCAGGACCAGATGGCTTCACAGGTAAATTCTACCAAGCATTTTGAGAAGAATTAACACCAATCCCGTTTAAACTCTTTAAAAAAATTGAAGAGGAGGGAAAATTACCCAACACATTTTATGAAGCCTAAATCATTCTAATACCAAAGCCAGATAAAGATTCTACAAGAAAAGAAAATTACAGACTCATCTCTCTAATGAACATAGGTGCAAAAATTCTCAACAAAATACTTGCAAATCGAATCTAACAGCATATCAAAAGACTTATATATCACGATCAAGTGGGATTTATTCCTGGTATGCAAGGCTGGTACAACATAAAAAAATCAATCAATGTAATACACCACATTAACAAATTGAAGGAAAAAAACCACATGATCATCTCAATCCATACAGAAAAGGCATTAGACAAAATCAGCATCCTTTTTTGATAAAAACACTTCAAAAGATAGGAATAAAAGGAAAATTCCTCAATATGGTAAAAGGCATATATGAAAAGCCCACAGCCAACATCATACTCAATGGGGAAAGGTTGAAAGCTTTCCCCCTAAGATCAAGAACAAGACAAGGATGCCCACTGTCACCATTGTTATTCAACATTGTACTAGAAGTTCTAGCTAGGGCAAGTAGACAAGAAAAAAAAATTAAAAGCATCCAAATAGGAAAATAGGAAGTAAAACTCTCCCTCTGTGGATGACATGATCCTGTACTTAGAAAATTCTAAAGTATCCATGACAAAGCTACTTGAGCTAATAAATGAGTGCAGCAAAGTGGCAGGATACAAGATCAACACACAAAAATCAGTAATATATTTGGACACTAGTACTGAACAATCTGAGGGGTAAATCAGGGGGGAAATTCCATTTTCAATAGCAACAAAAAGACTCAAATACCTAGGAGTTAATTTAACCAATGACGTACAGGACCTATATGCAGAAAAGTACAAAACAATACTAAAAGAAATTTTAAAAGACCTAAACAAATGGAAAGATATTCCGTGTTCATGGATTGGAAGAATAAATATCGTGAAAATGCAATCTTGCCCAAACTGATTTATAGATTCAATACAATACCAATCAAAATCCAATCAGCCTACTTTACAGAAATAGAAAAGGCAATTACCAAATTCATCTGGAATGGTAAGTGCACCGGAATAGCCAAAAGCATTCCAAAAAAGAAGAGCAACATGGGAGGAATTTCACTGCCTGACCTTGAAACATTACAAAGCTACACTTTTCAAAACAGCATGGTACTGGCATAAATATAGACACATCGATCAGTAGAATAGAATTGTGAATCCAGAAATAAACCCTCACATATATAGTCAACTGGTTTTTGGCAAACCTACTAAGTTAATGTTAACGGGACAAAACAGTCTCTTAAACAAATGCTGCTGGGACAACTGGATATCTATAACCAAAAGAATGAAAGAGGACCCCTATCTCACCCCCTATACAAGAATCAACTCAAAATGGATCAATGACCTAAATATAAAAGCCAGAACCATAAAACTACTAGAAGAAAATGTAGGGAAACATCTTCAAGACCTTGTAGTAGGTGTTGATTCATGGACCCAAAGCACATGCAACAAAAGAAAAAAATAGATAAATGGGATCTCCTAAAAATTAACACTTTTGCAACTCACAGGACTTGTCAGAAGGGTGAAAAGGCAGCCAACTCAATGGGAAAAAAATATTTGGAAATCACATATCTGATAAGGGTTTAATATCCAGGATATATAAAGAGATGTTACAACTCAACAATAAAAAGACAAATGACCCAATTAAAAAATGAGCAAAAGACTTGAATAGACATTTGTCCAAAGAAGAAATACAAATGGCAAAAAAACACATGAAGAAATGCTCAATATCACTCATCAATTAGGGAAATGCAAATCAAAACTACAATGAGATATCATTTCACACCTATCAGAATGGCCACTGTTAAAAAGACAGAGAACTACAAGTGTTGGAGAGGATGTGGAGAGATAGGAACACTTCTTCACTGTTGGTGGGAACGCAGGATGGTACAGCCACTGTGGAGGACTGTTTGGCAGTTCCTAAAGAAGTTGAATATAGACTTGCCACGTGACCCTGCAATACCACTACTGGGTATATACCCAGAAGAACTGAGAGCAGTGACACGAACAGACATCTGCACACCGATGTTCATAGCCACATTATTCACCACTGCCAAAAGCCGGAAACAACCCAGGTGTCCATCAACAGACGAATGGATAAACAAACTGTGGTCTATTCACACGATGGAATATTATGCAGCTGTAAGAAGAAATGAAGTCGTAAAGCATATGACAACATGGATGAACCTGGAGGACATTATGTTGAGTGAAGCAAGCCAGACACAAAAGGACAAATACTGTATGAATGCGTTTTACTATGAACCAAATAATATTGTGTAAACTCATGGAGTTAATAAGTAGAATACAGGTCACCAGAAAATAGAGTGAGGTTAGAGAATGGAAAGCTGAGGGTCAGTGTGCAGACTCAGTGAAAGAGTTGTTTGTTGATATGTGGAAAGGTGAAGGCCCCTCACACTACTGTAAGTAGCAGAGCTGGGTACTGGTCTGACAGTGGGTGAGAGGGAAGGTCTAAGGTCATGCCTGTTACTGGAAGGAAAGCTAAGAGCTGTGCCATGGCACTGAATAGCGTATGGAGACCACGTGTGAAATACGAATATGGGTGACATTGCGTGTATGACTCTTTTTCTTTGAAACTGAACAAATGTTAGGCATGTTAATGTCACAAGATGTTAATATCAGGCAAAAAAACCCACAACCCACAAACAACCTCCTTATGCTAAGTGAAAGCAACCAGACACAAAGCACTACATATTGTATGATTCCATTTATATGAAATGTAAATATAAACCAATTTATGAAAGTGGAATTAGATTCGTGGTTATGTAGGGCTGGGGAAGGATAGAAGAATTGAGAGGTGACTGCTAAGGGTTATGGAGTTTTTCTTTTTGGAGTAATTAAATTGTTCTAGAACTTTTTTGTGGTGATGAATGCATAACACTGTGATTATACTAAAAGCCATTGATTGCACACTTTGGATGGATTATATGGTTTGTGAATATATCTTAATAAAACTGCTTTAAAAAAAAGGATCAATGTGAGTCCTTGGAAATAGAAAAATGTAATTGGTGAAATTAAAAATGCTATACATGGACTGAATAGCAGAATCGGAATGGCTGAAGAATGATTTGGCAGGCTGAATTAATTCTTCCAGAACGTCATACTACATTCGGAGTAAAATTTCAGAACATCAAGGGGGGAGGGAGGGAGGGAAGGAGAGAGAGAAAAGCTACCAGAGAAAAAAGAATGGATTATGGACTACTTATAAAGAAATAAAATTTAGATTACATAAGATTTCTTATTAACAGCCATCTATACACAGAGATAATGATGTAAGAGCTTCAAAGCGCTTATGGAAAATGACTTTGCAACTGTAAGGCCAGAATTTCATAGCCAGGAAAATTATCTTTCATGAGTGAGAATGAAACAAAGAAATTTTCAGGCTCACTTAGAAAATAACCACCCAGACATCCTTGAAGGAAGAACCACTGAAAGATAAAGCAAGAAGAAAATTGAATCCAGAAGGAAGGAAGAGAATGCCAAAAACATTGATGAGCATGTAAATCAGTAAAACATTTCAGTAAATTCAAATACATTTTGATTGGGGGCGGGGTGCGTGTGTTTGAACAGCAAAATGCAAATAAAATTCTCTGGGAGGGGAGAGTAGGCAGGGAGGGGTGAGGATCAGGACGTGAAAGTGACGTGGTCGTTTTCCTATTTAAAGGGAGGTTGTGTATACTGATTGATGAGAAATGAATCAGAAGACTATAATTATAAGTGTACATGTCTACCATTTTAGTGTATGTTAGATTTCAACTGGCTTTTTAAATTTCTTTTTATTTGAAAATAAAGGTTACCACTATGAGAGCAGAAATAAGCATGTTTAGCTTTCAGACCAGGAAGAGGGGGAAACAGCAAAGTGAAATCTGGGAACAAGTTAGGGTATCAGTTAGTGTTCTTATCTGCTAACAGAACTTCTTCTGGCTGGTCTAAGTAGGAAAGGAATCTAATAAACGACATGGATAAATCACAGGTTCTGCGGCAGGGCCAACGCTGACTTGGGGGATAAGGCAGAACCGGACCCTGCGCGGGAGGATGCCTGCCGCCTCCTCCACCAGGCAGAGACCCGCCAGCTCTCACAGGTCAGGCTTATCTGCGGCCACTGCGGCCAGGGTGGGCTCAGCAGGCTGCCTGCTTCTCCGTGCTTCTCTGAACCAAACCTGGGGGGGTAGAGCATGATCACACGCTTCTTCCTGCCCGAGAGGAGCCTCAGAATGTGATTTTGTGGTTTCTGCCTTGGGGCAACAGGGACTCAAAAGATGAGAAGTTCCCCCAAAGTGAGAAACTTAGGAAAGGTGTTCAGAAGATGCTGGGTGGCCAAAAGAGCCACAATCAATTTCTACTGTAGGCAGCAAAGGAAGAAACACACAGAGAAAAAGTATAATAAATAGAAAACACAAATTAAGAGAGCAGAAGAGAGTCTAAGCATATCCATAATCACAATAAATATGACTGGGTTAAACTCATCCATTACAAGAAAGACTCTCTCATATTGCATTATATATATATAGATATTATTCTAACTTACAAATAAAATACAACTGAATAATTTTTGTATACCTGGCAGGAAGCCAGTGGACCACTCAATCTGAGTAATTTGAGGGGAGCTTTACTAAAGTTAATTACTGGAGAGGAAGAATAAAATAAACAAACCTTTTGCAAACATGATCAAGAAAAGACAATATTGGGGTGAAAAGGGAGACAGAGACTATGACTATATGTACAGAAGATATTTTGAAATCCTGAGAGGCATACTGCTGGTTTTAAGAGGATAGAGTTAAGAGTTCTCTGTCTTCTCCTATTGTTAATCACCCTGAAATAGTAAAACATCAGGAAACAGAAAGATGAACTATATTTCAACTAAAGGAGACATCTCTGGTCCCCAACCACAGTGTGGGATGCCAATATATAATCTAAATTTAAAGAAAAAAATCTACCTATAATATGTGACAGAAAGCAAGGATACAGAAAGAGCTACCGTGTGCATAAGAAAAGATACACCAAGCAAAGGCAAACCGAGTGGAAACTGGCGGAATTACCGTAATATTGAAATAACTTTAATGAAATAGCAGTGTCAGAGATACCGAGAGCACTTCGTAACGATAAAACGGTGAGACCACTAGGAGGAAAACATCTCTAAATGTGTTTATGCCTAATAGCATAATCTGCAAATAAACAGAGCTAACATGAACAGAACTGAAAGGAGAGATAACAAATTGACCGCCATTGCGGGAAGTTTCTGCCTATCTCTCAGTAACTGATAAAACTGACAAAATCATCAGAAAGGAAACAGAGTATTTCAGGAATACAGCTTCCAACCACGACCCGAGCGAGACGTTTGGTGCACTACACTGAGCACGTAGAGCTCACATTCTTTCCAAATACACACGACACATTTAGAAAAATTGACCATATCCTGGGCTATAAAACGAGTCACAACAAATTCCAAAGTTTTAGTCATGCAAACTATTTACTGACTACAGTGGAATCAAATGTTTAGAAATGAAGCAAATGATTTTTAATAACCCATGAGTCAAATAAGAAAATGAAGACAAATTAGAAAATATTTTGAAGTGATGATAATGAAAGAACAAAACATCCAAACTTGTGTGATGCAGCTAATGCCATGATCAGAGGAAACCGTAAGCCTTAAATGTATATGTTAGAAAAAAGAGAACCTGAAAATCGATTAAAACTAAAGGAAACAGAAGAAATGAAAAATAACTATTCGAGCATATTGATTAAATTAGTGATATAGAAAACACAGTATGGCAAAGGGATCGATAAAGCCAAAGTTTGCTTTTTGGAAACACCAGCATGATTGACAGCCACCAAGCGAGACTGATGGAGGAAAAGAAGGCGCACATCCCTAGCATCAGGAGTGAAAAGGGGCCCATCATCGCAGGCCTTACACGCATTAAAAATATAGGTGACTATTATGAACAAATTTAATCAATAAATTTGAATTTTTAGATAAAATGAACAGACTCACAGAAAAACACAACTAACCAAAGCTTACTCAAGAAGAAATAGAAAATATGAACGATCATATCTATGCAAGAAGTTGAATATAAATTGAATATGGAATTTAAAAGCCTTCTTATAAAGAAAACTATAGTCTCAGATGACTTAAAGAATGAGTTCTTTCCAAACACTTAAGGAAGAAATAACACCGACCTTACACAAACTCTGCTGAAAATATTAAAAGAAGAAACATTTCCCAAACTGTTTAACCAACATAACCTTAATACTTGATGTTAAAATTTGACAAGACATTACAAAAAAGGAAACTTAGATTCCAAACCCTCTTATGAACATAGATGCAAAATTACCAAATGGAATATGATCAAACCAAATTCAACTATATATAAAATGATAATATATTACAACCAAATTGAATTAATTCCAGAAGTGCAGGGTTAGTTTAACATTCAAAACTCAATATGTTACCTTGTTAACAGAAAAAAATAGAAAAAGCAAAAACAAAAATTGCCTCAATTGATATGGAAAATGAGCAATGGATAAAATTCAATACCCACTCATGAATTAAAAACCAGTAAGGATAGCTAAAGGGTACAGTGTTTCTTTCTGAAGTGATGAAAATGTTCTAGAATTGCCTGGTTATGGTTGTACGTACCTGTGAATACACTAAGAACCATTGGGATGTATCCTTTGAATGAGTGAATTGAATGTATTTTAATTACATCTCAATAAAGCTGTTTAAAAATATAATATCAATTTAAAACTTAGCAAATTGGAAATAGAAGAGAATTTTTTTCTATTATTGGGTAACATAAGTAAACAGAAGCCACAATAAGCATTATATTTATTAGCAAAATTTTTAAAGCTTTCCTTCTGAGATTTGGAATGAGACAAGAACGTCCACACCACTGTGATTCAACATTGTATGTGAAGTGCTAGCCAGTAGAATAGGACAAGAAAAGAAAAGAAATGCTTTAAGAATTGGAAATGAAACAAATGAAACTGTAATTATTTGCTGATGGTATATGGAACCCAAATGAATCTAAAATAAACTATTAGGATAAGTATGTGAACTTAGCAGTATCACCGGCAGGAAGGGCAATATGCAAAAATAAGCTGCACCTCTTTATATAGCAAAGAAAAATTCTATTTTAAAAATTTAGACTAAGTCCACTTACAAAACCATCCAAAACCATCTGGTACCAAGGAATAAATGTAATGTGATATGTGCAAGATTGTGGCACACAAAACCATGCAATATTATTTTAGATACATTAAAGAAGACCTAACTAAATGGAGAAAATACCCCGTTCCTGGATTGGAACCTCAATTTGGAAAGATGATAATTCTACCCAAACTGATTTATAGATTCAATACAATCCTAATCAAAATCCAAGCATGTGTGTGTGTAAATTGACATGTTAATTCTATGGAAATGTGAATGGCCAAGAATAGCCAAAATAATCTGTGATTAAGTTAGTGTGTCAATAACTCAAAGATAGACAAATAGATCAATGGAATAGAACTGAGGGTCCGGAAGACAACTGCATGCACACCATTTTTTTATTTTTGAAGAAGGTAACCTTGCAGCATAATGGTGAAAAGATGTTCTTTTCAATAAGTTTTGCTTGGACACCTGGAATCCACGTGAGAAAAGACAACATTTTATTCCTACTTCATACCATATGCAAAAATTTATGCCATTTGTATTATAGCTCTAAGTGTGAAAGGTAAAAAAATAAATATATTTTTTAAAATCAGACATTACCTTCGTGATCTTAAGATAGGAAAGCATTCTTAAGGAGGATATAAAATTACTTTAAATTAAGGGAAAGATTACTATGATGATTTAAAAATTAATAACGTCTGTTCATTTAAAAAATCATAATTAAGAGAGTGAAAAGGGAAACCATGCAGTGGGAGGAAATATTTCCCATACATATATCTGACCAAGCACTCCTAAAACCCAAGACGAAAAAGAATTCACCCAGTAGAAAAGTCGGGCAAAAGACTTGAACAAACATATCACACACACATACACACAAAAGGATATCCAAATGACCAAAAAATATATAAAAAGGGGCTCAATCTCAATACTAATCAACAAAATGCAAATTACAACTCTAAGATAGCTAAAATGAAAAAGATAAACAATACCAAGTGTTGGTGAGGATGTGAATCAAATGGACTCTCATACATTGGTGGTGGGAGAATAAACTTGAACAACCATTTTTGAAAACTGTTTGGCAACCTAGAAGCCCAGCAGCAGCAGGTTAGAATAAATAAATTTTGATATATTCCAACAATGGGATGCTATACGTATTAGTCAGCCAAAGGGGAGCTGATGCAAAATACCAGAAATCTGTTGGCTTTTATAAAGAGGACTTATTTGGGTAAAAGCTTACAGTTACCAGGCCCTAAAGAGTCCACTTCGAGGCTGCTTTCTCACCCAAGTCAGCTGCCACATGTTGAAGCAAAATGGCCATTGTTGTCAGCCTGGCCTCTCCTTCCTGGGCTTCCTCTCCCTCTTACGGCTCCGTGGGCCCAGCTCCTCCCCGGTCTCAGCTGCAGGCTGGCAGAGGGCTCCTCCCTCAGCGCTCCCTATATCAGTCTGGCAGAGGGCTCGGTCCCTTCCAGGCTTTCTCAGCTGCTCAACTGCTCGGTTCTCTTTGCCTGCAAACTATCAGGCACATGGCTCGTCTCTCTTCCTGGGGCTTTAGCTGTTTGAGCCTTCTCCTTTCTGTCACATGACAGCACAAAATGATCAAGTTCTCTCCTCTTCCATGTGTCTTCTTGAGAAACTGTCTGTTTATATCAGCCCACCAAGGGGGCGGGGACTCAAGCCTGAGTCATGCCCCACTGACGTGGTCGAATCAAAGCCCTAATCTCAGCAGGTAATTTAATTAAGATATGTCAGCAGACTCTAATACAATCAAAGGGGATCACACCCAGAGGAACAGACCAGTTTACAAACATAATCTCTCTTTTTGGGGATTCACAAATAATCTCAAACTGCCACACTACATAACAGTGAAAATAAACAAGCTAGAGCTCCACACAGTAACAGGGATGAACCTCACACATATAATTATGACCAAAAGAACCCAGACACAAAATAATACATCCTGTATAATCCTATTTACATAAAGTTCAAAATAAATTCAGCAGAACTTATCTGTGTTGGTAAAGGTACTGGTTCCCTCTGGAGAGGAGAGAGGGAAAAGGGCTGGCACAGAGCACAAGGAGGACTTCTAGGCCATTGATAAAGTCTATTTTTTTTTTTTTTTTTTTTTTTTACCGGGAGGTCCCGGGGATCGAACCCGGGTCCCTCCATATGGGAGAGGGACGCCCAACCAGTTGAGCCACATCCAACCCCATAAAGGTCTATTTTTAATTTGGATCGTGATTACAAGGTCCACTCACTTTGTCCATCAAATCCCTCAAAGTGCAAACTTAGAATTTATGCATGTTATATTTCAATAAAATGTTTATTAGAAATAAAATCGTATAAGATGACCAAGTATGTTGTATTTTTAAAAAGTCAGTATAATTTGACATTATAAAACCCATCAAAAGTGAAAGATAAAAACCAAATGATCATTTTTGTTGATGCCCCCTAAATAAAATCAGTTGAATCTCATACCTGTAAGAATACAGGGGACACTGATAACCTGGTAAGGTCAGTGGGGCCGATCCTACTTGCTTACGTGATAACCACGATCTCTTTCTTCCCCAATAACAGAAGAGGTGGCAACGTGCCCGGTTCAAAAACTCCCACTCTCTTGAAGCTGAGGGTAGTGATGCAACCAAGTTGCTGCCAAATGGATGAAAACGGAAGCCTAATCCTGAGACTTTGGAGAAACTTCTGTTTTCCAGATGGAAATAGACAAGCTCAGCTTTTTGACTTTTTCCTGCTTCCCAAACTAGATGCAAACCAAGCCCTGGAGGAGCTGCAGCCCACTGAGACTGTGAGAAAAGCCACCTGCGCACAGAGGTACAGGAAGCCAGAAAGAGCACGTTTTAAATGACAAAAACAAAACCGAGATTTCCTTAAGTCATAGAATTGGGCTTCTTTTTTTATGGAGCCAAACGCAGTAGAGCAAGCATCATGCCGAATGGAGAAATGTTAGGGCATTAAAATCAGGAACCGCGCAGGGAGGCCTGTCCTCACAGCTACTAATGACCAGCGAAATACTGTTCTGCCCAATGCAATCAGACAGGAGAGAGAATCTGATGGAGACATGAGAAGGAAGATGCGTAGCCATTATTATTCACAGACGATGTGATTGCCTCCCTAAAAATCCTAGGAAAGTCAGCTGGGAAACCATTAAAACCCTGAGAATTCACCAACATGATCAGGTTCACCACCAAGCATACAAAGGTGCAATGTTTTCATATACTGCATCTAACCAAACACGTATATGGCTACTTTATGTCGGCTTCTTAGGCACTCAGTGTAGTTTCATTTCACACGGTCAGAGAAGCAGTCCTTAGAGGGGAAATCTGAGCCAGTTGTACCAACTATCAACCAGAAATGCGTTAAATGCACTTAAGAAAGAAAGGACAAACGTAGGGAAACATCCCACCCCACTCGCTGCACAGATGTCTGATGGCCCAGCCGCCAGGGAAGCAGCGGGCTGGGGCAACTGCCCTAGGAAGCCACAGCGCAGGCACCTGCTGCCAGCAAATTGAGAGTTGGCAGTTTGTCCATTTCTTAATTTGGGGACAAATATTCTTGACACTTCATACTAAAATAGAACCAGCTAACTCTAACAATAAAGAGGACGTGTGGCTTCTAGAGGGATAAAATTATGAAACATACTATAATTCAACCCTCAGTGATCAGAGTATCGGGTTTTAACAATTCAGCGGGCAGAAGGGCTTTGGAGAAGTGCGTTCGTGGGGCGTTTGCATCGTTCCTAGTTCACCTTAAAGCATGCTAAGTACTGAGTGATTTAACTGCATGGGAGAGAAATCCGAGAACTTTGGTAAAACGTATATTTGTTTTGTGAATTTTTACAAAAAAATGAATGTAGGAACCATGGACCAGTAGGCATTTGTATCTAGAATCCTCATCAACCTTAAAAAACAATTAAAAACCTCAAAACAACACAGACACAAACCAAGTGAAATTTTGGAGAATTATAAATGAGTAGACAGCGGCCACGAGTGAATACTTGTAGATTCCTATTAGCATAAACCTATCTTGGTTGGGGTGGGGCTGTGCTTGCAATAGTCAGTTAACATTCTGAAACCTAACGATGCGTGGTTTTCCATCATTCTCTTGGAGAGGTGATTTAGTTCATTATCCAGCTAGTAGACCCTTTGCTTACATCCCCCTGGTCTCCCGCCCAGTGGCACGGTTGGCAGTTCTGAGCAATCCTCCCACTAGAGAAGGTGGATGGAATATTTTAAGGAATCTGCTTGAATGTACTTGTGGGTTGAATGAGTCCCCCCAAAAGACACTCTCAAGGCCCAACCCTTGGTCTCAAGGACGTGACCTTATTTGGAAATAGGGTCTTTGAAGATGTGATTAGTTCAGCAGAAGCCAAACTGGGTTAGGGTGGGCCCCAATCAGCAGCTCTGGTGTCCTTGAAACAAGGGGCGTGTTGGGCGCAGACAGACCCTGGGCAACGCCACGAGACAACCGAGGCAGAGGAAAAGGCCAAGGATTTCCAGCAAACCACCAGGAGGCAGGAAGAGGCAAGGAAGGTTGTGCCCCACAGCACTCAGACTTCTGGTCTCCAGAACTGGAGCCATCACGTCTGTGTCGTGGACGCCATCCAGATCGTGGGCCTTCATTGTGGCAGCCCTGGGATAATTAAGAGTGTTGAGAGCTAACAAGCTAGCAAGCATTACAGGGAACTGAGAGCCTTTTACAGCCCTCTGGCTTACAGTCACTTTTTTCAACTGTATTTTTAAATTTTTATTTATTTAATTTTAGTTGTCCTAAAATATACATAACATAAAAATCATTTTAAGTAGATAATACTTTGACAGTAAGTATAAGGCAATACTAAGTAACTTGCACTACTATTTCCAGACTATTTTCCTTATCCCAAACCAAACTCATTTAGCAAAAACTCATTATTCCCCCTCCCCCACCCCCGGCAACCATT
Source organism: Tolypeutes matacus (assembly GCA_026826555.1). NCBI lineage: Eukaryota > Metazoa > Chordata > Mammalia > Cingulata > Chlamyphoridae > Tolypeutes > Tolypeutes matacus. Next base: position 495,418 of record JAKSZT010031275.1, on the reverse strand, counting down.
ATTCTGCTTTCCGTCTCTAAGAATTTGCTTATCCTAAGTATGTCTTGTAAGGTCAATGATACACTATTTGTCTTTTTGTCTGGTTTATTGCACGCAGCATGATGTCTTCAAGGCTCATTGTGCGTGTGTGAAGTGCCTGCACCAGCACGTCACTTCTTTTCACAGCTGAATAGTACTCCATCGTGTGTGGCAGATTGAAATTATTTTATGAATCTTCAAAAGGAGAAAGACTATGTAAGTGACATAATCCATCCCCGTGGGTGTGAGAGCGTTTCAACTGCACCGCGTCAGTGAGGCGTGACTCAGGTGGCGTCTCCGCCCTGTGGCTGGGTCTGATTTAAATGGAGACACAGGAAAAGGAAGCTGCCGTACTTGATCCTGCCATGTGGGAGAAAGGACTCCAGTTTCGCCCACAGCTGAGCTCAAGGAGAGACTCCCCTGAGAGGCTCACAGAGCTGAGGCCGGGAGAGATGAGCCAGATACCTGAGAGCTCGCAGCTGAACTCAGGAGGAAGTGGAGCAGCTGAGCCTGAGAGAGGAGGCTGGAAAGAGACAAGCCCTAGGAGCGCCAGGAGATGGTAGCTTCTGGAGGGGAGGCAGGGACCTCAGCAGAGATCAGCCGCCATCTTCCCCACGTGGGGAAGCATCTCTGCTGGTACCTTGATTTGGACATTTCACGGCCTCAGAACTTGGCTTTTACCCCCAAAAATCCCCATTATAAAAGCCAACCCCTTTCTGGTGTTCTGCATCAGAGCCCTTTGGCAAACTAAAACAGTGTGTCTTGAGCACATCTTGCTTCTGGTTCTCCTGTCAATGGACACTCGGTTGCTCCCACCTTTCGGCTATTGTGAATAAAGCTGCTGTTAACACTGGTGGACAAATAGCTATTTGGGGACTGGCTTTCAGTTCTTTTGGGTGAAAGCCCAGGAATGGAATTGCATGTCACATGATAATTCTATATTTAAACTTTCTGAGGAACACCAAGCTGGTTTCCACAGTGGCTGTACCATTTTACATTCCCACCACACGCACAAGGACTCCTGCTTCTCTGCATCCTCACCAATGCTTTTTATTTTGAGTTTTTAAAATCAGAACCATCCTGGTGGGTGTGAAGTGATACCTCATTGCAGTTTTGTACACTTTTTGTTTTGAAATACTGTAAAACTTACAAGATAATAAAATAATAAAATGTCATACAGAGCACTCAACCTACTGCTACACCCCCCAATGCCCACATCCACCAATTTTAACATTTTGCCACATTTGCCACATCATCCTATTGATCCATCAGCCTACACTCCATCTATCTCTTTGTCAGTCTATATACCAATCCATTTTCTGAACACTTGACTGTAGGTTGCATATGTCACGCTCCTTGAACACGTAATACTGCCGTGGGCATTTTCTAAGATCAAGGATATTCACTTATGTAACCTCCTTAAGCACAGTTATCCAGATTAAGAAATTTAACATTGAGGGAAGCAGATGTGGCTCAAGTGATTGTGCTCTCGCCTACCATATGGAGGGACCTGGGTTTGGTTCCCAGGGGGGAATAAATAAATAAAATTTTAAAAATTAAAAAAAAGAAATTTAACATTGATATAAAGTTTATAGTCTGTATACTAATTTTTCATATGTCCCCAAAATGTCTCTTTGGGCCTTTCTCCTCCCTTGTTAGATGTCGTCCAGATCATGTATTGCATTTAATTGTCATTATCTCTTTAGCTGCTCTTTCTTTATTTTTTTTTGTGGGAAAATATATACAACATAAACTTTCCCATCTCAGCCACTCCCAAGTGCTCAGCGGGATTAAACACATCCCAGTGTTGTGAGACCCTCTCCATCTTCCATTACTAAAACTTCCCCATCTCTCCAGACAGAAACTCATTCTGTACTAACTCCCCATTCCCCCTGGCCCCTGCCCTGGCAACTGGTACTTTAATTTCCGTCTGTATGAGCTGCATATTGTGACAGTTTGAGTTTGGTATATCCCAGAAACAGATTATGTTTTTTTAACTAATCCATTCCTGTGGGTGTGAGACTTTTGATTACATTAGATTCACTTTGGATCATTTGATTAGATCGCTTTTGATTGGATCGCTTTTGATTGGACCATATCAGGCGTGACTCAGGTTGGGTCTCTGTCCTCTGGCTGGGTCTGATATAAATGAAGACACAGAGAGACACACACACTCAGAGAAAGGAGCCACCATATTGATCCTGCCACGAGAGAGAGAGAGCATTGCCGAAGACAGAGAGGCCCGAGGGCTAAGAGAGGTCCCGGAGTCTGGAATCAGCAGAGCACAGAGGCACGGAAAGAGCCCTCTCCACCCCCTGGGCTGGGCCCACGGAGCAGCTCAAGGCTGAGGAGAGGAGCCCTGCCATGTGCCTGACAGTTCACAGGTGAACTCGGGAAGAAAGCAGAGCAGCCGAGACTAAGGGGGAGGCTGGAAAGAGCCAAGCGCTATGCCTGTGTGCCCGCAGCTGAGCTCCGGGGGATGGTAGATTCTGGAGGGGATGGCAGGGACCTCGGCAGAGATCAGCCGCCATCTTCACCACTTGGCCAGACCCCAGTATCACCAGTGGCTGACTTTGCTGAGAAAGCATCTCTGCTGAAGCCTTGACTTGGACATTTCAGCCTCAGAACTAAACAAAATTCCCATTATAAAAGCCAACCCATTCCCCCCTTGGTTTTGGACTTCTAGCCTCAGCACCAGGAGCCAATCAATTCTTGTTTTTCAAGCCATGCCATGGTATGGTATTTGTTTAGCAGCTAGGAAACTACACATAATATTAGCCCCTGAAAAATCTTAACAGATGTGTAGAAAAATAGTTGGAGGCACATACAACAAATAATTGAGTATTTATCCGGTGGGAGGGAACAGGACTCTCATTGTATACGTGATACTTGCCCATCATAACTGCATTTTAACTTCGCATCACCTTCATAATCACAAGGATTGATTTGTTTTGTTTTACCTTTTGATCCATACATTCTTTGATGCTTCAATTTCAATGCCAGGAATTAATCCTCAGATACCTTGCACAGGTACACAATTATTTATACCAGGGTCTTCCCCGTAGTAGTCCTTATAACAGCCAAAGCATGGCTACATGTCAATTTCCATAACTGCTGCATTACTTATCTACGGCTGGGTTATGAATTACCCCCAGTGACTTGACACAACAAACTTGCGCTCCCAGAGCTTTTGCGGGGTGCTCTGCCGGAGGCCTGCAGTCTGGTTGGCGGTGGCCAGGCTCCTTCTCGGCTCTGCCTCTCGGCTCGCTCCACTGCACTCCCCAGGTCCGGCTCCTCAGGGTGAAGGGCGCTCAGGTGCGGCCAGCTGCCCCCCCCCACCTGTTCCTTGACACGGGGGCAGCTCGTAAGCAGCAGGCGGCGAGAGTGAGGGAGCAGGCGGGAGCGAGAGGAGCCACCGGTCAGAAGCCCAAGTCTCAGAAGGAATCTACCATCCCCTTTGCCCTATTCTGCCCATTAGAAGATCAACCTAAGACTTTCCAGCATAAACCCTATATTACGTTAGCAGAAGTATGTGTGACACAACATAGAAGTTCAATTTCAAGAAGTAAAAGCACGCGAGGTAAGACTTCTGGCTGTTACATTTGTAAATAGATGACGTGAGTTTATCACCAGGGTATGAATATTCTATCCGCACAGGTAAAGGCTCATTTAATAGCTCTGTTTTGAAATATCCGTATTTACGGTACCCCAGGAATATTCTTTGCAGTTATTTGAACGTGTGATGAAAACATTTTAGCTGTCAAGTGAAAATGAGCAGGGAGTTACCTGTTTCTTCACAGTAATTTTTTGAGTTAAGCAAGCATCCAAGTCTGAAGCTGCTGCTCTGCCCCTTTGCTGCAGGTTTTTTAAAGGTCTGGCTCATGGGCTGTGAACTCCCTAAGACACCCCTCGGCCCGCTTAGGGCCCCCAGTCTTACTGCGCTACTCCAGCACCTCTCCTCTTGGGGCTTCCCACGCCCCCTCTCCCCTCCTGCCAGGGCTGCCCCCAGGAAGCCCTGGAGCCCTGGAGCACGTGTCTGATCTTCGGGTGCGGGTCGAGGCTGCCTGGCGGCCGTACTTGCTCTTCCGGGGTGCGTCCTGGCGTCGTGCCTTGGCTGTACGGAGAGCCATCACGGGAAAGGGCTGGTGGAAAGGTGCTCCTTACGTAGCCTAGACGTGCTGCTGAGAATACGCTCTACAAGCCAAGGGGCCTCCTCTGAGGCCTGGCCCCAGGAGCAGCCAGCTGGCTTTATCTCCCAGAGCCTGTGACTTTTGTGGCTCCTAAGAAGATCGGAGACACAACTGCCGGCCGACCTCTGGAAAGGACCAGCGGAGAGGCCGGCCTCGGGTTTCCAGATTCCAAAGAAACCCCACGGGAGGCCAGCGGCAGGCGCCGCCCCGGGGTGGGGGCTCACAGAGGTATCCCAGCAGGGGAAGCGGCAGAGCCGGGAGCAGCCTCAGCCAGCCCAGGAACAGCCTGTGCGTGCGATTCTGAGCGCCCCGAGCCTGCCCTGCCTGGGGTGCAGGCCCCCTGCTGGCAGCGGCTCAGCTCCTTCCCTGGGCCCTGAGAAGCAGAGGGGGAGGGGAATGGGCATTTTTGTTAACCCCTCACTGTGACTTTTTAGATCAGTTTGACTCTGTTGCCTTATATGAATCTCTATAATATACTTACATGTATATTCATATAAATGCATCTACTCATGCCCTTAAACGAGGCAACGTTGTAGACTTCATCCCAACGCCAAAACAAATTGAACATTGGGTTCATTTCACAGTTTCTTCTGAAGTTCATCGCAAGCCGCCTTGCAACAGTGGAGACTACGAAGGCCAGCTCTGGGGGCCAAGAGGCGCAGAAGTGACGTTTGTCTTGGCCTGCCTCCCAAACTGACCTCTCAAGACTGACTTGGGTGATCCTCCCCTCCAGAAGCAGACTCACGTGAGCCAAACTCAGAGAGACAGCGACGTAAGCCAGACTTCCATTTATTTAGGATGAAAAACACGTCCAGTAGACCGGAATGCTAGCACTGACATGTTTGATGAACATGAAGTTCCGACAAAGGGGGCTGATTTTAGCCTCAAGGACAGGAACATACAAAGCCAGTTGGAATCGTGGTTCGACCTCTAGCTCTCTGTAACGAGTGAGTCCTTGTTATGTCCATAGCCTTGTTCCAAACAATGATATTTTTACTTAGTAAATTATAGTCACATGCCTGCTTCCTGCTCTGAGCCTAAATCTCCATTCTCATCAGCTTGACAGAAGTTTGGGGACAACTCATACATCTGAAACCCATCTCTTGGTTTACTCCTTGAAAAAGATGGCCAATCACAGCCACCTCTTGTGGATTTTACTCATGTGCCTGGCAGAGGACAACCCAGTTTCCCTCATCGCCAAGCTTTCAGCCCTTCTTGGCCCACTGTCAGTGTAAACAGGGCAAAGTGCTAAGGATTTAGAACAAATCTTAAGAGATAAGCAGGTCCAGATTCTGCCTCCGAACAGGTGACATTATTTCTCCTGTGGAGGCAGAAATTGAGGAGAAGGCTCTCGGGAGAGCTATTGCAAGATGGAGCAAATTCGAGGACAGTTTTCTCCTCTGAGTTCGGTCAGGAAAACCCTCTACTTCCCTGCTCTCCTGCCCAGGGGCATGGAGCTGCCCGGACCTCCAGCGCTCAGTGAGCCATCTCCCAACACTCCTCCACTTCCCTCTTCATCTTCAAGGGCAGGGGAGCAGGCCTGGTCTCCAGGCCTTTCTAACGATGCACCCTTCACGGTGAAATCACCTGGAGCATTCCTCCCCACAGGCATGTTTATTATAACTTGTGTGTGTCAACATTGTTATGTACATTTTGGACGATAAACAAACATAGAAAAATCCTTGAAGACCCTCTGGGGACCCTCCCTGATTAGCTTCAGGTTCAAGAGTCCCCCTTCTGTAGAGGGGATTTTGGGGAAACCTGAATTGGGCTTTGAAATTCAAGTCAGTATTTCTTTCCTCCAAAGAACCATTTTACCATGTCTTTGAAATGCTTCCCTTGCTTCACCGTATCATCTTTAGATTTTAGTGACCAAGCTCTACAAAATTCAAAAACGAATATTAGAGTATCCAGAGTTGGCAAAAGCAACGTGTGTGGGTTTGCTGACATGGTGAATTCAAGTCCTAAGGCAGAGGCCGCCATGTTTCTTCACGTGCTGCCATTCTTGGTCCATTTATAGTACTTCATTAAGTTATTTCTCATACTTGGGCATTACTAACCTTTAGCCAGCTTTCTCTTAAGTCTCAACACAGAAAGGCAAGAAAGACATGGAAATTGTTTTTGTAATTCTGGAATAGGATATTTTTTACTTTCTTGAAAAATCTGTTACAAAATCCTGATGCCTTTAGGTATTCCCAACAGAGTGAAGCATTATGATAGCTGCCAAGCGTCAAGTGGAATGGCTTACAAGTATTTGTTGTTTCTGGGGCACCTTATTTGGTCTGAATTGAGCAACCTCAAACACACTGAGATTAGTGTCACCACCTCCATTTTCTGTGGCTGCTACGGTAGTAAAATGAAGCTCAGACACGCCAAAGAAATGACTGAGGTGCCTCTGCTTGCTGTAAAGAAACTTATTAAAACCAAGAAGACACAATCTTAAATTTTATAGGTTTTTTTTTTTTCAGGCACACTGGGGGTTGAACCCAGGGCCTTGTACTTGGGAAGCAGGAGCTCAACCAGTGAGCTACAACCACTCCCGTTAATGATATTTTAAAATAAAGTTTAAAAATAATATATCAGACGTTAACAACTGTAAGAATTCATTAGCTTTTCTCCTCATTGGTGCACTCTTGAATCATTCTTGAAGTCAGCGATGAACATTGTTTTTTTTCCCCTGTACTTTATACTAACCAGAATTTGTTCACGTAGCTGTGGGAGATTTTGTTTCATCTGCTGGGTCAATTTTACTTTGTTAGGATGCTTTCAGCTTCAAATCACAAAAAATCCAATGCAAACTGGCTTAAATAATAAGAAAATCCATTAGCTCATGGAAGAGGCAGTTCAGATATAAGGCCATTTTAAAAGTAAATACTCCAGTGGTTCAAATTGAAAACAGGGTATTTTCTGTCTCTCTGCTCTGCCAACCAGCGCCATCCTGAACCTAAGGGTGGGTTTTTCTTTCTCCCGTCACCGTTGTCGGACGGTAGCTAGCAGCAACCACGACTGTTTCCGTGTGCATGTCTGCTTACGCGTGGGAAAGGACATTCATAGAAGACTCCAGGAAACCTTTCTTCATGCCCGCTGTCTAGGTGTGGGTTACAGGCCCTGAACCCACGACTGGCAAAGGAGGTGGAATGTAGGCCCAACACTGGGCCTTCACCTGGGCTTACCTGCGTGGGCTTACCTGTGTGAGCAGTAAGGGTCCCTAAGAAACGGAAACCTAGTGGGAGGGTGCCATGTGGCAAATTACACCTACTACACATACTGTTTTGCATGTGTTGCTGCTAAATTTTATTCTGCTCATGAAAGCAGAACTCTATTGTAATTATTGATGTGTCAGGACGGTGCCCATCAAGTCTGCTTGTCCCATTTTCCCTGTTTCTACTTTGCTGTCTTCCTGTGAGTTACTTAAACATTCTTTAGTATTCTATTTTTCTATGCTTTGAGTAGCTCTCTTTGCATCATTTCTTCGCTGTCACACGGCGCCACAGGTGGAAGGTCCCTCTGCTGTCTGCCCTTGGCCTTCATGACACAGTTGTTCCACGTACGACGAGAATCACATCAGCGTTAGTTTTCGCTTTTAACTTTTAAATGACAAGGTAACGGGATTTATACTTGTCTTCCACAAAAACAAACTCCATGTCTACAAACCTTCTCGCGCTTACTCAACATCCAGTCACCCATACATTTAAGATGCTCACGCATCTACCCAGGTCACACTTCCTCATGTACTCTGCATTCCAAGCCTCTGTCTATCTGTGACAATCATGATTCTGTTCTATTCTGCTCCTAGTCCATTCTAGGCTATTCTGGAGTCTGACCAAGAACCTGACATGCTCTTTGCTTTGTCTCACTCGTATATTGTTTTGTAAGTATTTACATTTACTTCACATTGCACTTTTTCCAACTAGACTATCACCTTCTTGGCAGTAGGCTTCAATTCATTTTGAATCATCCCCTAGGATTTGTCGTGGTGTTCGAGCACCTAAGTGATAGATAACTACAGAATGACTGCCTTCTCCCTGTCTACTTCTTCAAAAAATAATACCTGTGTATTTATGTGCCCATTAGATCACACATCAAGTGTTCCCCAGCACTTCCTATTCATATGTCCAGCAGTAGCACCCAAACACCTTGTCCCTAAGGTACTTGTAAAAATTAGTTTTCCAGAAGAACAAAACTTTTGAGGTCAAACTCCTTAACCTTAGTCTGTTCTAAAAAACTTGGCCCAAAACAACCGGAAAAACAGCTTTGTCCCAAATATTTGGTTGTTGGCTGTCCTTTTATAACCTCTTTGTGTACCTATCACACACACACACACACACACACACCTCTTTTCACACAGCTGACATACTGTATTTAATTACCACACTTCAGAACAGGAATAATTTATTTCTATAAACATAATTTTTAAAATAATGCTAAGTATTTAGTAATAAAGTTTTTCCAAATCAGAGAAAAAATCTGAAGTAATTAACAAATGTTTGTGTTGTTAGAAACATACATACATATATTTATTTATTCATTAATATTTTAATCTCTTTCTCCCATTCACTTTTTAACTATGGCAGCCCAAGATGCCATAGTATATTTTGATGGTACTTTCTAGGATTCTTCAGCTCAGTGAATTTGGTTTCTGTCAACTGGAAGTCAAGCCTGCTCCATCTCCACAAGGACCCCACCACAGTCTTTGGGATGGAGAAAGATCACTGGTTTTCCATGTGCCCCTATTTTGATCTCTTCACTTAGAACACGGATCTTCTTTTTTTTCAAATCCATCATGGCTGCATTTATATCATCCACCTTGAGAAAAGGAAATAAAGAAAAACACATTTCAGATCTGGAACACGCTGAGTTAGAGGACCTTGAGTCTAGGAAGAGACGGTGAGGGCTCCTGCGGCCCAGCTGCTCTGCCTCTGGGCAGGACCATTCTCAAACCATCACAAAAAATAAGCCTAAACCTTCCAGAGAAGGAAAGGACACTGCTGAAATTTCCTAGGCGAGCAACTGCAAAGTTTAGGGATTTTCACCATTATTCAATGCTCCCCATTACAGTCTAAATCATGCGTGCTATACTTCACATTTTCTTGTAGCAGTATTAGCTGGTGACACTGGGCAAATTGGCTTTTGCTCAGAGCCTGGGATTCCTCATGAAGCCTGCTGTATAAACTGGCTGAGGACTAAAACGAAGTAACAGATGAGAAGGTCCTCAGCAAACGCGAGGGCTCCTCTGGTCTCTGGACCTCCCCCTCCAGACCACCTAATTTTCACCTTTAAGATTAAAACGTCACATAAATGAAAATCACTATTAACGTGTCGTCAAAATGTTTTTCTCTGTCCCTCAAAATCCAAATTTGTATAATTTTGCACCTCTCTTCTCAATCTTTTCTGTATTCCTCATATTTACTGGCCGTCTGGGAGAGGAGCAGAGGTCTCCGTGTACTTAATGGAGGAGACGCTCGTCCTCTGTTTGGACCAGCAGCCCAGGGAATGGACAGAAAGCAGCCGTCTACGGGCGGCGGAAACTTCCTGGAGTGCCGCGGGCTGGCTGCACTCCCCGCGCTGTGAAAGGCAGAGAAGGACGCAGCACCACGTGCCCAACACACAGATCCATAAGCTTCACTATCGATGCAATCGTATTCTAAGAGCCGAGCACTGCAAAAGTGGCCCGAGGAAGGACAAGGACACATGACCATCTCCTCACTCCCTGCACACTCTCCTGTGTCACCTTCACTCGCTGTACTCTCCTGTGTCACCTTCACTCGCTGCACACTCTCCTGTGTCACCTTCACTCCCTGCACACTCTCCTTGTTTGTCACCCTCACTCCCTGCACACTCTCCTGTGTCACCTTCACTCCCTGCACACTCTCCTGTGTCACCTTCACTCGCTGCACTCTCCTGTGTCACCTTCACTCCCTGCACACTCTCCTGTGTCACCTTCACTCCCTGCACACTCTCCTTGTGTGTCACCCTCACTCGCTGCACACTCTCCTGTGTCACCTTCACTCGCACACTCTCCTGTGTCACCTTCACTCGCTGCACACTCTCCTGTGTCACCTTCACTCGCTGCACTCTCCTGTGTCACCTTCACTCGCTGCACACTCTCCTTGTGTGTCACCTTCACTCGCTGCACA
>JAKSZT010031275.1:314681-484754 GCA_026826555.1 Tolypeutes matacus | reverse complement strand
CCAACGTTGCTCTAAATTCAAAGTCTCTCCATTTTAAAATAGTTTTAATATCATACAGTGCATGAAAATTCAAATATAAAATAAAGGTAAGCACTACCTAATACCACTTCCCTCTCCAGAAGTAACTACTGACGTATGTTCTTCCAAGCCTCTTAAAACTATATTTATGATCCTTACATATGCATCTAAAACAGAAGTTCTGCATATGAAGTCTTCTATGCATTACTTGTATTTGCTTTTTCACTTAATATGTCTTCACAGCTTTTCACTCAGTATATATAGATTCTACTCCTTTTAAGCTACTATACAGTGCTCCAAATAAGCACTGTAAAGACACACAAAGGCTGACCTACTCACTCCTCAACAGCCACTGGACGCTAAGGAGGGAGCCCAGACTCTTCCCTTGGAGACACTAAACTGGCCCCCGCTGGTGTCCTGTGGAAAAGGAGAGCGTGGTAACAGATTTCATGGACGAGCTCACGCTGGAGCTTGAGGGCACGTGACGCAGGGGCTGACGCAGATGAGAGCTACGAATGCAAAATCAGAAGATGTGGTGCGCAGATCGAAATGCTCCGACAGAACTGGAGTGGGAGAAGAGACAAGATGGAGTGCCAGCAGCAGTATTTAATGAAGTTTTTTTAAAGATTTATTTATTTATCCCCACCCCCACAGTTTTGCACTCACTGACTCTCTCTGTGTGTTCTTCCGTGTCTGCCTGTCTTCTCTTTAGGCGGCACTGGGAACCGATCCTGGGACCTTCTGGAGTGGGAGAGAGGCGCTCAATCTCTTGTGCCACCTCAGCTCCCTGGTCTGCTTCGTCTCTTATTGTCTCTCTTCTGTGTCTCTTTTTGTTGCATCATCTTGCTGCGCCACCTCTCCGCACGGGCCAGCACGCCATGTGGGCCAGCTCTCCACATGGGCCAGCTCACCTTTCACCAGGAGGCCCTGGGAATCGAACCCTGGACCTCCTATATGGTAGACGGGAGCCCAAATGCTTGAGCCACATCTGTTTCCCAACAGCAGTATTGAAAGAGATGATAACTTAAAATTCTCCATGGGTGAAAAAGACAAAGTCTACTAAACAACCAAGCAGGATAAATAAAGAGAAATCGATACCTGCAGATGTGACAGTGAAACTGAATATCATCTAAATATCATCAAAGATACAGAACAAATGTTAAGAGCTCTCAGAGAAAAACAATGGATTACCTACAACTGAACTGACAGCAAATTCTTAGTAGTATCAACAGAGACCAGAAGATATTGGAGTAATGTCATCAAAGTGCTGAAGTAAAATGACCTCAATCTAGAATTTTATATTAGCTGAACTGTCATCTAGAACAAATGCCTAAGTAACAACAAACAGTCTTAAAAGATAATATCCAATTGCAATGTGTGCACACACTTGGGATTTTAATTCAAACAAATAAATGATAAAAAGGAAAGTTATGATAAATATGGGAGAATCAGAAATGTGGATATCTTCTAAATAGTTGATGATATGAGGAGATTACTGTTTTTGTGTTAGGTGTATTACAGTATTGTGTAAATATGTAAAATATATATACATACACATACTGAAATATTTATAGATGAAATTACATGATGTCTGGGAATGGCTTCAAATTTAATTCAAGAAGAGAGAAAGGTGGTAGAGGAAGTATATATGAAACAAGTTTATCCATGAATTGGTAATTATTGAAGTTGGGTTTAAGGTACCTTAAGTTCATTGTATTAGTCTATTTTTATTTATGTTTGAAATTTTCTGTAAGCTGAAAAAAAGTTAAGGCTAATCAATAAACAAACAGAAATAAGATATATGGACTATAAAATATCAGAGGAAGAAAGAATGTAAAAAAAAATTTCAATCTAATAGAAGGCTAAAACAGAGGGGAAAAAGCAAAGACAAAAATGGTAAAAAGGGGGGGGGGGCGCGCGGATGTGGCTCAAATGGTTGGGCGTCGGTCTCCCATATGGAGGGACCCAGGTTTGATCCCTGGGACCTCCCGGTAAAAAAAAAAAAAAAAAATTAAAAAGGCAGCTGAGGTGGCTCAAGCGACTGAGTGCCTCTCTCCCACATCGGAGGTCCCAGGATCGGTTCCTGGTGCCTCCTAAAGAGAAGAAAAGAAGAGAAGGCAAGCAGACACAGAGAGCACACAGCGAATGGACACAGAGAGCATGACAGCGAGCGCAAAAACAACGGGGGGGGGCAGATAAATAAATAAATCTGTAAAAAAAAAAAAAGAAAAAGAGTCCATGCAAACGGTAAAAAGAAAATACTTCAAAATACAGTAGAAAATACATTTAAGTACATGACTATGGGAACATATTGAATTTATACATGAAAAATGGGATTATCAGGCTGCTGCTTGGAAGTGCATGCCTAAACAGCAACGACAAACTAACTCCATGTGCCCTGGGGGGAGGTGCACCTATACAGAGAGTAAAAGGAAGAAATGGAGACAGGATGCCAGGCAAATATAGACAAATAAAGTGGACATGGCCTCAGTGTGCCACGGGGCTGCCGATGCAAAGTGCCAGAAATGGGCTGACTTTTTTTTTTTTTAAATGGGGATTTTATAGAGGGTAAAAGCTCACAGTTCCAAGGCTGTGAAATGTCCAAATCAAGGCACCATCAGAGATGCTTTCCCACCCAAGTCAGCCACTGGTGATCCTGGGTCCTGCCACATGGTGAAGATGGCAGCTGATCTCTGCCACGGTCCCTGCCGTCCCCTCCGGAATCTACCATGTCCTGAGCTCAGCTGTGGCACCCAGGCACAGGGCTTGTCTCTGCAGCACTGGGCTGCTCCCTGGGCCCAGCTGAGGGTCTTCGTGCTTGCACTTCAATTGCTAATGATCCTCAAGTCCTTTCTCACATGGCAGGGTAAAAAATGGCAGCTTTTCTCTTACTTCAAGACACATACTACTTGGAATGTCAAAGATAAAGAGAAAATTATGAGAGCAGCAAGGGAGAAGCAAACCATCACATATAAGGGATGCCCAGTAAGACTTAGTATGAATTTCTCATCAGAAACCATGGAGGTGAGAAGACAGTGGCATGATACAATTAGGATACTGAAAGAAAAAACTGCCAGCTGAGAATGCTTTATCCAGCAAAATTGTACTTCAAATATGAAGGCAAGTATAATATATTCACAAACAAACAAAAATTAAGAGAGTTCATAAAAAAGAATCCACCTTTGCAGGAAATATTAAAGGCTTATAGCCTGAAAGAAAAAGACAGGAGACAGAGGCTTGGAGGAGAGTATAGAAGAAAGACTAGCAGAAAGGATAATGAAAACAGTAAAAAGACAGACAATAATAAGATATGACCTGGGAAAACCAAAGAATACCATGGCAGGAGTAATTAAGACATTTACAGTAATATTATTGAATGTGAATGGATTAAATTCACCAATCACAATATATAGGCTGACAGAATGGGTTAAAAAACATGAGCCATTCATATACTGCCTACAAGAAACTCACCTTAGACCCAGGGATACAAACTAGCTGAAAGTGAAAGGCTGGAAAAAGATGCTCCACACAAACAGTAACCGAAAGAGAGCAAGGGTAGCTATACTAATATCGTACAAAACAGACTTTAAATGCAAACAAGTTATAAGGGACACAGAAGGATATTATATATTCATGAAAGGAACAATCCACCAGGAATATATAACAGTCACAAATATCTATGCACCTAACCAGGATGCCCCAAAATACATGAGAAAAACTTTGGCAAAAGTGAAGGGAGAATAGACATCTCTACAATTATCGTTGGAGACTTCAACACCCCACTCACATGTTAGATAGAACAACTAGACAGAAAGAAAATCAACAAGGAAACAGAGAACTTGAACAATATGATAAACGAGTTAGACCTAACAAACATATACAGAACACTGCATCCAAACTCTGCAGGTTATACATTCTTCTCAAGTGCTCATGGATCTTTCCCCAGGATAGACCACATGTCACAATGTAGGCCTCAACAAATATAAAGAGACTGAAATTATAAAAAAGAACCTTCTTAGATCTTAATGGAATGAAACTGGAAATCAATAAGGGACAGGAGGGAAGTGGATGTGGTTCAAGCAGTTGGGTGCCCGCCTACCACATGGGATATCCTGGGTTCAGTTCCTGATGCCTCCTAAAGAAGACAAGCAAGACAGTGAGCTGATGCAACAAGATGACACAACTAAGAGATACGAGGAAAGACAATGAGAAACACAATAAGCAGGGAGCGGTGGTGGCTCAAGCCAATGGGTGACTCCCTTCCACATGGGAGGTCCCAGGTTTGGTTCCCAGTGCTGCCTAAACAGAAGATGAGCACACAACAAATGGACTCAAAGAGCAGACAGCGAGCACAAACAATGGGGAGGAGGGGTTGTGCTGAAATAAATAAATAAAATAAATCTTTAAAAAAGTAATAATAGACAGGAAAGACGTAAATTCGCAAACGTGTGGAGGCTGAACAATACACTCCTAAATACTCAGTGGGTCAATAAGAAACTGTAATGAAGTTAGTAAATATATTGAGAAGAATGAAAACGAAAATACAACTTATAAAAATTTATGGGATACAGTGAAGGAAGTCTTGAGAGGGAAATTCATAGCCCTAAATGCCTATATTAAAAAAGAAGAAAGAGCTAAAATCAAAGATCAAAGCAAGGAGCAGGAAAGACATAATAAAGATTAGAGCAGAAATAAATGAAATTGAGATAAAAAAAAAAAAAAAACAATAGAGAAAATCAACAAAACCAAAAGCTGGTTCTTTGAGAAATCCATAAAATTGATAGACACTTAGCTTTAAATTAGAAAAGAAAAAAAGACAGAAGATGCAAATCCAGTAAATAAAATCAGAAATGATCGGGGCAAAGTTATGACTGACCCCAAAGAAATAAAAAGGATCATAAGAGGATATTGCGAAAAACCGTATGCCAACAAACTAGATAACCTAGATGAAATGGACAAATTCCTAGAAAGGCACAAACAACTGAAGCTACAAGAAATAAAAGAACTTAACAAACCAATCACATTTAAAGAGATTGAATCAGTCATCAAAATCTCCCAGGAAAGAAAACTCCTGGACTTTTGAATTCTACCAAGCATTTCAAGGAGAATGACCACCAATCCTGTTTAAACTCTTCCAAAAAACTGAAGAGGAGGGAAAATTATCCCACACATTTTATGAAGCCAACATCACCCTAATACCAAAGCCAGATAAAGACACTACAAGAAAAGAAAATTACAGACCAATCTCTCTAATGAACATAGATGCAAAAATTCTCAACAAAATACTTGTAAATTGAATCCAACAACATATAAAAAGACTTATACATGGGAAGCGGCTGTGGCTCCATCAGTAGGGCTCCCGTTTACCATATGGGAGGCCCTGGGTTCGGTTCCCGGGGCCTCCTGGTGAAGGCAGGCCCGCCCGCATGGCGTGGTTAGCTGACCCAGCGAGCACAAGCAGCAAGGGGGGGGATAAATGAATAAATAAATAAATAATCTAAAAAAAATAATAAAATTAAATTAAAAAATAAAGGTAAATTGATTATTAAAAAAAAAAAAAAAAAAAAAGACATACATCACGACCAAGTGGGATTTATTCCTGATATGTAAGGGTAGTTCAACACACACACAAAATCAATTAACGTAATATACCATATTAACAAATGGAAGGGAAAAAACCACATGACCATCTCAATCAATGTAGAAAAGGCATTCGATAAAATCCAGCATCCTTGCTTGATAAAAAAAACTTCAAAAGATCGGAATAAAAAAAATTTCCTCAATATGATAAAGGGCATATATGAAAAACCCACAGCCAACACTGTACTCAGGGGGGAAAGGTTGACAGCTTTCCTTCTAATAAATGGAACAAGACAAGGATGCCCACTGTCACCATTGTTATTCAACATTGTGCTAGAAGTTCTAGCTAAAGCAATTAAAGAAAAAAAAAAGACATCCAAATCAGAAAAGAGGAAGTAAAACTCTATTTGCTGATGACAGGATCCTATATTTAGAAAACTCTGAAATGTCTACACAAAGCTACTTGAGCTAATAAATGAGTTCAGCAAAGTTGCAGGATATAAGATCAACACGCAAAAAATGAGTAATATTTCTGTACACTAGTACTGAACAATCTGAGGAGGAAATCAGGAAGAAAATTCCATTTACACTGGCAACAAAAAGACTCAGATACCTAGGGATCAATTTAACCAAAGAATTACAGGACCTATATGCAGAAAACTACAAAACAATGCTAAAAGAAACCAATGAAGACCTAAACATATGGAAAGACATTTTGTGTTCAGGATTGGAAGACTAAATATAGTGAAGATGTCATTCCTACCCAAACTGATTTATAGATTCAATGCCATATCAATCAAAATTCCAACAGCTTACTTTACAGAAACAGAAAAGGCAATTAACAAATTCATTTGGATGGGAAAGTGCACCCATATAGCCAAAAGCATTCTAAAAAAGTAGAGCAATATGGGAGGAATTTCACTGCCTGACCTTGAAACATATTACAAAGCCACAGTGGTCAAAACAGCATGGTTATTGATCAGTGGAACAGAACTGAGAATCCGGAAATAAACCCTCACCTCTATGGCCAAACCTACCAAAGTCATGTTAAAGGGACAAAACAGTCTCTTCAACAATGGTGCTGGGAGAACTGGATACCCATAAAAGAATGAAAGAGGACCCCTATCTCACTCCCTATACAAGAATCATCAAAATGCATCAAAGACCTAAACATAAAAGCTAGGACCATAAAACTACTAGAAGAAAATGGAGGGAAACATTTTAAAGATCTTGTGGTAGGTGGGAATTTCTTAAATCTTATACCCAAAGTGCAAGCAACAAAAGAAAAACTAGGTAAATGGGACCACCTCAAAATTAAACACTTTTGCACCTCACAGGACTTTGTCAAAAAAGGGTGAAAAGGCAGCTGACTCAAGGGGAGAAAAGTATTTGGAAACCACATATCTGACAAGGGTTTATTTTGGTAATTTTTCCAATTTGAAAATTTGTGAGTTAACAGAGCAATCGTGCATGCAGGATTCCCTGACACTGCCCCGCCACCAACACCTCACACTGCTGTGCACGTCTGTCACAGGTGATGGAAGAGCATCGTCATAACGCTACTGCTATCTGTAGCCCATGGCTTTTATTTGGTGTATTTTCCCCAGAGACCATCCTATTATTAACTCCATGTCTTATTACTGTGTATTTGTTATAGTTCTTAAGAGAACATTCTTATATTTGTGCTGTTAGCTACAGTCCATCACTCACCATGGGGTCCACTGTGTTATATTATCCCCTGCCTTGTACGGTCCGTCCAAAGTGTCCCTTTAGTGGCCCTCAGTTTCATCAGGGTTGTGCTTTCATCAGCTTAGTCCATTTCAGAATGTTTTCATTACTCCAAAAGGAAAAATCCCATAGCCCCTTGCCCCCCCGCCCCATTACTGACTATTAGCATTGATATAGCACCTTCTTTGCCATTGCTATAAAAATATTGCAATAATGATTTAACTATAGTCTATACGTTACATCAGTTGTATTTCCCATGTATCTCCATATTCTCAACACCTGTGATAGAGGAACATTCCTGTATCTGCACTACTGACCACCACTGTCACCCACCACTGACATCACTGTCATGTAGCCCCTAGACCGTCCTCCAGCTTTTTCAAACGACATTGCCCTCCCTACACTACCTCGTTCAGCCACAACCCATTATAGACCAGCAGTGTTGATTATATTTAAAATGGATAAAAATAAATTAATAAACAGTGTGATCTCATGGAGTTACTAACTTGATTACTGGTCACAGGAAAAGAGAACGAGGTTAGAGAATGAAAGCTGGGGGTTTACTTGTGCAGAATTGGTAAAAAGAATATGTGTTAATCTTTGGAAATGAATAGAAGCTAAAAATGTAACATGAGAATGTATAGCATAGTAATACCGCATGTGAAATAAGAACATGGGTAAAATTGCATATATAAGACCATTTTTCTTTGAAACTGAACTAATATATGTTAATATTACAAGATGTTACTATCAGAGGGAAAAACCCATTATGCTAAGGGGAAAAAACCAGACACAAAGTACTACGTATTGTATGATTCCATTTATATAAAATTTGAATATAAATCAATTTATAAAAATAAAATTAGTGGTTATGTCAGGCTAGGGAAGGATAGAGGGCTTGAGAGGTGACTGCTAAGGGGTGTGGGGTTTTTCTTTTGGGAGTGATGAAATTATTCTAAAGTCTTTTGTGGTGATGAATGCACAACATTGTGATTATACTAAAAGCCTTTGATTATACTCTTTAGATAAATGGTACGGTTTATGAATATATCTCAATAGAACTGCTTAAAAATAAATAAATAAATGTGCAAAAAGAGCCAGAAATAGCAGCTAGTATGGCCAGAGAAGCATAGAGAGACTGAGAGGTGAGGAATTTTCTTGTTTCTTTTTCTCTTTGTTTTTTATTATTATTATTGAAATAATGAAAATGCTCTAATAATGCTTGAAGTTAAGAATGCACAACTATGTGATTATACCAAATACCACTGATTGTACACTTTGGATGAATTGTATGCTTTATTAATATGTATCAATAAAATTGATTTGTTTAATAAAATGCTTTAAAGTTCATAAGGTTACTAGAGATAATTTTATAAAAGGATAAAAAGATCAATTCACTAGGATGATATAACAATTCTAAATTCACATGTCCCTAATAAACAAGCATCAAAGTATATCCAGCAGAAATTTAGAGGCACATGGAAAAACGGACAAATCCTCATACACAGTAGACTATTTTAATAGCCTTTTTCAGTAACTGATAGAAAAGAACACAAAAAATTAGAAATAATATATAACCTGTGAAAAACACATTAACCAATCTATTTTATGGACATATAGATAACATATAATAACTGCAAAATCATTTTCAAGCACACATAAAACATTTACAAAAACTGATTATATATTGGCCATAAAACAAGTTTTGAAAATTCCAAAGGACTAATATCATACAGATTATATTCTCTTATCACAATGCCATTAAGCTAGAAAGCAACAACAAATGGATAATTAGAAGCCTGCAAATGTTTAGAAACGAAGAGCTGTACTTCACGAACATCTGAACACATGCATATCCTTATGTGTATGCCCAGGTGAGCTTCCTCCCATTTATTCCCCATCACTGACACCAGCACCAAGAATCCTCCCTTGCCACAACTGTAACCCTTCTATGATCCAAGACCTCTTAAAAAATGAAGCCAATAAAACACCCAGATACAATTAATAAGAAAATGAAATAATAATGATAGGTTTAAAAATAAGAAATAAAATACAAATATAATTTAAAAAGATAAAATTTTTTTAAAAAGCTTTGGGATAATAAAAAATGAAAAAATTAAAAAAAATTTTTTTTTGACATTTTGCCTTGCATAACTGTAAGATCTGTTGTACTGTATGTACAGTGACATTTTCTTCCATTTATTCCCTCAGTGTCTTACTTTTTTCATTTTGTCTTCAAAGAAGTTTTAGGTTACAGAAAAGTTATGTACCAAATACAGGGGACTCCCATATACCCAATATACCCTCCCTTTCCCCCTTCCCCTATTACTAACATTGTATATGTGGATGTTTGTTACAATTGATGTACAAATACTGAAACATAGCTACTAGCCGTGGTCAATGGTTTACATTGTCACAGTGGGTGGGCTTCATACAATAACCAAAAGAATATAGAATTTCCATCCTGGGGAGCTCTGCCAATTTCTCTAATGGATCAGCAAGAATCCCCTGAGTATAGGGCCAATGCTAGTGAAGGAGGATGGTCCACTGATGGGCCCTTGATATTCATGACTGTGCTTATGAGCCTTTACTCTTGAAATTGAAACAGTCTAGTATTATAGGGTGCCTAAGAGTTACCACCTGAGAGCCTCCTTCTTGCTCCAATGTGGCTTCTCTCTAAGCCAAACTCAGCATATAAATACATTACCTTTCCCCCAGCGTAGGACATGAATCCCAGGGATAAGCCTCCCTGGCATTGAGGGATTACTACCAAGCATCAACCAGCAATGCAACTGGAAAAAGATCTTGGACAAAAGGGGAGAAAAGGAAAAGACAAATGAGTTTATATGGCAAGAGACTTCAAAGTAAGCTGGGAGGTCATTCCAGAGGTTACGCTTATGCACGTCTCAGCAGGATCTCATTGACTGCCAAAGTAGATACAACCCCAAATAGTGGGGCTCCTGAGGGCTCTGGAGACTTCTAGACACTATAGTCAAGGCAGATAGCTCAGGAGTTACGTGCCTTGCCAGTGGGCCCTACTTTGGAATTTATGCTCCCCAGTGTGACAGAGTTGGACTCAGTTGTAGTTTCCCTACACATGGCTCTTCTGTTCTTCTATTTGAACCTATAATTAGTACTAGAGTTGGTAGGTGTAGGTCCCAGAGACTTAAATCTTTGGGCTGTCCATGTGCCAGCAGGGCCCTAAATCTCAATGGACTTGCAACACCTACTCTCCAGTTCATTGGTCTCACCCAGGGCAACTAACAAGGAGGTGATGATGGACAACCACCATACCAAGGAACCGAGAGAGTCTAAACTGCAAGCAAGAGAGTCCCATCCATTGGCCCTATGGGATCGAAGGCCCCTTTCAATTAGAGGTGGAGTAGACATCACCATCCCAGAATCCTCAAGGTTGGGGAATAACTATGGACTAAAGTAGACTTACTGGCATTCTACTATAGGCTTATTGTGATTCTAACAATGGAAGAAATTATTTCATTGATGTGGAGGCAGTGGCCACTGTAGGTTCTGAGGGCATGGGGAGGGAAAAATAGGTGCAATATGGGGATATTTTGGGGACTTGGGAATTGTCCTGAATGACATTACAATGACAGATACAGGCCATTATATAATTTGCCATAACCTCCAGAATTGGGTAGGAGAGTGTAAACTACAATGTAAATTGTAAACCATGCTTAGTGGCAATGCTCCAAAATGTGTTCATCAATTGCAATGAATGTACCACACCAGTGAGGGATGTTGTTAATGTGGGAAAGTGTCGGAGATGTGGGGAGCAGGACATGTGGGAATACCCTATATTTTTAATGTAACATTTATGTAATCTAAGTATCTAAAAAAATAAAAATTTTTAAAAAAGAACTATACTTCAAAATTACCCATATGTCAAGGAAAAATAACACAATAGTCATGAAAATATTTTGAATTCAACCACAGTGAAAATTCTATATATGAAAACCTGTGAGGCATAGGTAAAGGAAGACTTAGGGAGAATATGTAACAGTACACGCATTTGTTAGAAAAGAAGAAACCCAGAAAACCAATGAGCTAAAGCATTCATCTCCATTCTAAGAAAAAAAAAAAAAAAAAAAACTCAAAAAGGTAGAAAGAAAAGAATAAAGATAGAAACTAATGAAATATAGAAATACAGTAACAATGCAAAAATTGATCCTTTAAAAAAGGCTAATAAAATTGACGAATATATGGTAAGATGGAACAAGAAGGACAGACCTATTATCTAGAATGAGAAAAGGCACATCGTTATAGATGCTACAAACAATAAAGAGATGATAAAGAATTATAAAACAATATTCTATCAATGGATTTGAAAGTATGTGATATGAACAAATTCCTAGAAATAGAAAAAGTATATTGAAAACTATTAATTTTAAGGAAATTGAATCAGTAGTTTGAAATTTTTCTTCAACAAAACTCCCAGGACCAGTAGCTTTAGTAACAAGATCTATCAAACAGTCTAGGAATAAGTACTTCCAATTATACAGAGAAAAAGTGAATCATGTCCCCCAAAAAGGCACGTTCAGGTCCCACCCCTGGTCCTGTGGGTGTGAGCCCATTTGTAAATAGGACCTTTGAGGATGTTATTAGTTAAGAAGTACACAAATTGAATGGGGGGCTTTAATCCAATAAGGCTCAAGTCCTTACAAGCAAAGAATAAAGAGAGGCAGGGGGAGGAGCCAAAAGAGGGAAGTCAAAGGAATGTGGAGAGAAGTAGAAGGTGCTGCGTTGTACAGCGAATGTGACCGAAAAGCTATGGAACCCCAAGTATTTCTGCCAGCCGGAAGATACCAACCCCAGGTGGAAGCAAGCCTTCCAGTGTCTGAAACTGTGAGCCAATACATTCCTGTTAAGCCAAACCATTGTATGGTATTTCTTCTAGCAGGCAGGAAATGAAAACACTCCTCAACAGTAGCATACCCTTGACATCAAAATCAAACACTAGATGGGACCTCATAAAAATAAAAAAAAATTTGTGCATTAAAGGACTTTATCACGAAAATGAAAAGACAATGGGAGAAAATATTTGGAAGCCCCATATCCTATAAAGGTTTAATATTCAGAATATATATAAAGAAATCCTACAACTCAATAATAAGAAGACAAAGAAACCAATTAAAAATGGGCAAAAGATTTGAATAGTCTTTTCTCAAAAGAAGATACACAAATAGCCAATAAAATGAGAAAAGATGCTCAAGGTCATTAGCCATCAGGGAGATGCAAATCAAAACCACAATAAGATACCATTTCACACCTATTAACTAGAATGGCTGTTATTATAAAAATGGGGGAAAAAGTGTTAGACTGAATGAGAATTTAGAGAAACAGGAACACTCGTATATTTTTGGTGGGAATGTAAAATGGTGCAGCAGCTGTGGAAGAGTTTGGCAGTTCCTCAAAATGTTTAGAATTAGCATGTGACCCAGTGTATTAGTCAGCCAAAGGGGTGCTGATGCAAAGTACCAGAAATCTGTTGGCTTTTATAAAGAGTATTTATTTGGAGTGGAAGCTTACAGTCACAAGGCCATAAAGAGTAAGTTACTTCCCTCACCAAAGTCTGCTGCCATGTGTTGGAGGAAGATGGCTGCCTGTCTCTGCGAGGGCTCAGCCTTCCTCTTCCTAAGGCTTCATGGTCCCAGCTCCTTCCAATCTCAGCTGTAGGCTGGCATAAGGCTCATCTTATGGTATTGTTTATAAATTCCAAAAATAGATATTGGATTGTGTTTGTACACTGGTTTTGTTCCTCTGGGTGTATTAGATTGTATTAATTTCAGAGGTTTTACTTTTACTTCATTAAATCAAGATTAGGGCTTTTATTTGACCACATCATTAAGGAGACTCAGTTTGAGTTCCTGCCCCCCCCCACCCTTGTGGGATATATAAATGGATGCTCAATCAAAGGCAAGGAAGAAAATACCTGGAGAAGGAGAACACAGAGTTTGGTTTTGATGCTGGAGCCCCGGGAAGAGAGACAAGCCGTTCACCTGAAAGTTTACAGCTGGCCTTGTGGAGAGAACAGAGTAGCTGAGCCCAGAAAGAGACGAGCCCTGGGAGAGAGAAAAGAATGGTCCCAGTCTGAGGCTGAGATTAGAAGAAGCTGGGACCATGAAGTCTTGGGAGGAGGAGGAAGACTGAATCCTCACAGACACTGCACACCATCTTGTATCAACATGTGGCAACAGATTCTGGATGAGAAACTATCTCTTATGGTACCTTGAGTTGGACTCTTTAGGGCCTTGTGACTATAAGCTTCTACCCCAAATAAATACCCTTTATAAAAACCAACCGATTCCTGGTATTTTGCATCAGCAGCCCTTTGGCTAAGACAGAATTTGGTACCAGGAGTGGGATAGTGCTTTGCAATTACCAAAATGCTGGAATGGTTTTACAAATGGGTAAGGGGTATTTTTTGGAGGAATTGTGAGATGCTTGGTAGAAAAGACCTACAGTACTTTGAAGAGACTATAAATAGGAATATGGACTCTAAAGAGACTTTTTATGAGGCCTTAGAATTAAATGACAAAACTATTATTGGAAATTGGAGGAAAGGTGATCCATGAATAAAAGTTGCAGAGAACTTTAGCAAGATTAACTCCTGGTGTTATAGGGAAGACAGAATTTGAAAATGGCGAGCCTGGGCATAAAGCTGAAGAACTTTCCAAAGTAAGCTTGGATAATGCAACTTGGCTTCTCCTTGCAACTTATAGCAAAATGCTAGACGAGCGAGATAAGGTGAGGACTGAACTGCTGGGTACAGAGAAACCAGAAACTGATTCCAGAAATCCCAAGCCTCTGGAAATCAAGTCCCCAGATGATAATGCCCCTTTTGAGGACTTAACTAAACTTGGAACTTATAAATCAGGACTGAAGATGCAGTTATGTAGGAAAGACCTGTGGAAAGTCTTACTGTCTGATGGCTTGGACCCCTGCTTCTTGCATGCTAAACCAACAAGTTTTTAAAGAGAGCTGTATGAACAAAATCGCTGTCACTCTAGAATAAAAGGGACATGGAAGGGAGAGACTGAAGGGAAAACAGCTTTAAGAGACAAACCATGGAAACTGAGATCTGGAATTAAAACATCTCCTCAGGCCAAGAGAGGAACCCCACCCATGTGTACAGAAAGAGTGAGTTTGCCCAGGCAGTTGAAGAGGGTGGAAGTTCCTGCCCACTGTTCAGGGACAGTTTTGCCACCCCAGGGTACAGAGAGGGTAGAGCACATTCCCCAAGGATTAGAGAGGTTAAGGTTGCCACCCCATAGGCCTAAGAGGGGTGGGCTTTTTCCCCATGGATTAGGGAAGGCCAGGTCACCAACTTGTTGCTCTGAGAGGGTTGGACCTGTATGCCAAAGGTTAGGGAGGATGTTGTCTTCACTTCACTGTACTAGGAAGGCTAAGACTTTACCCCAGAGGTCAAGGAAGGTGTGGCCATCAACCCCAGGTACTTGGAGGGTGAGGTTCGGAGCTTGGTCACCACCCAGATGCTTGATGAGGGCAGAACCAAGAAAATGGCTGTTGGGCAAGCCTGTGGAAAGGGTAGGTCCTCGCGAGGCCCCAGGGAGAAGAAACCATCATCTTAAGAATGACTCTCAGACTTTGAAATGTAACAAAGTATGCCCTGCAGGTTTTCAGAACTGTTTTAGACCCATGACTCATGTTTCCTTCCCAATTCCTCCTTATGGTAATGTAAATGTTTATCCCTTGTCTGTCCATTTGTGTACTGGAAGCAGATAAATGGTTTTATAAGTTTCAGAAGTCTACAGCCAAACTGGACTTTGCCCTGAGACAAATGGTATTTCTTTAAACTGATTGTGATATGATTTTGTACTTAGCACTGCTACTGAAATAAGGTTTTTTGAGTATTGTAATGTCTTTTTGGAATTCAGAGGGTAGAGTAAAGCAGTTTGGTATTATTTATGAATTCCAAAAATAGATATTGGATTCTATTTGTAAATTAGTCTGTTCCTCTGGGTACATTATATTGTACTGGATTCAGAGGTTTCACTCTTACTTGATTAAATTATGATTAAGGCTTTGATTGGGCCATGTCAGTAGGATGCTGAGTCCCCGCCCCCTTGTTGGGTGGGGACTCACAGAGAAAACAAGGCAGAGAAGTTAGGTAGAGTTTTGATCCTGGAACCTGGGTAGTAAGCACAGAGAAGCAGATACATGAGGAAAGAGAGAAGTCTCCACCAGACACGGCAGAGGCCCCAGGAAGAGAGACGAGCTGTTTGCCTGACAGTTTACAGCTGGTCTTGTGGAGAGAGAAGAGCCCTGGGAGAGAGACAAGACTTGTCCCAGCCTGCTGCTGAGACTGGAAGAAGCTGGGACCATGGACACTCGGGAAGAGGAGGAAGACTGGACCCTCACAGACATCACCCGCTTTCTTGTGTCAACACGTGGCAACAGACTCTGGGCGAGAAAGTACCTCCTAAGGTACTTTGAATTGGACTCTCCAGGGCCTTGTGGCTCTTCTACTCCAAATAAACACCCTTTATAAAAACCAACCGATTTCTGTTATTTTGCATGAGTATCCTATTTGTTGACTAACACACTTTGTAAGAAGTTTTAAAACCAGAAAATGTGAGTTCTCGAAACCTGTTCATTTTCAAGATGGCTTTGGCTATTTGGAACCCCTTATCATTAAATGTGATTTTCTAAAAAAAACTTAAAAAAAAAAAAAAAAAAAATGTTCAAACATACAGGGCCATTTCAAAAATACAAACCCCATATAGAGAACGCCACCATACCCCTAACCCCATCCCTCCCACAATACCCAGACTCACCAATTTTAACTTTTGCCACAACACTCCCTCCCTTCTTCCCATCCTTCTTTCCTCCTTGCCTTTCTCCCTCCCTCCCTCCCTCCCACCATGCATCCATCCATCCACCCATTTTTATGAACACTTGAGTTTAGGCTGTATACACCATACGCTCTAAACACTTAATACTGCCGTGAGTATTTCCTAAGGACAAGGATATTCACTAATGTATTCACCTTAAGTGCAGTTATCAAGTTCAGGCAATTTAACACTAATACAAAGCTCAAAGTCTATTGCATTTTTTTCATGTCCAATAATAGAAAATCTTTTTAACATGAAAATTAAAATCTCACAGATTTATTGAGTCTTTCATGAATTAGGCAGCCTCCTTCCAGAAAGCAGAAGGGAGCTCCAAAGACTGGTAGAAAGGGCAGGGCAGATAGAGACAGGCTTTTACAACCTGGAAGCTGGCAGTTTAAATGATTCCATCGACTGTAGAAAGATACTGTCCTTAGCTGGCTAATGCCAACCCATTGGGGCTGGATACACAAACTAAACTGGAGCTGATGGCCTCAGGTTTCAGGTTCTGGGAGAGCCAAGCGCTAACAAGAAACAGTTACTAAGCTGAGTTTGGTTTGCTGACGTGGGGCTTCCCATGAATGGCTCCACCTAGGGCCTACCTGCAATATTTAGCACCTCCCCCAGCTTTTGATCCAGTTCTCATCCACCGAGAGCTGTGATCAAAATTTAAAGCATGGGGGAAGCCAATGTGGCTCAAGCGACTGGGCTCCCGCCTACCACATGGGAGGTCCATGGTTCGGTTCCCAGTACCTCCTAAAGAAGACAGCGAGCTGGAACAATGGGCAGGAGTGGCAAGCTGACACAACAAGAGACACAAGAGGAAAAACATAATGAGGGACACAACAAAGCAGGGAACAGAGGTGGCTCAAGCGATTAGGTGCCTCCCTCCCACATTGGAGGTCCTGGGTTTGGTTCCTGGTGCCTCCTAAAGAAAACAAAGAAGACAGACACAGCAAGTACAAACACCAAGGGGGTAGGGAGAAATAAATAAATAAAATAAATCTTAAAAAAAAAAATGTAAGGCATGGGCACCATATTCATTACTGTGTGAGTTTCAGCTTAGTATCCACAGCTCCTCAGTGGTTGTAATGCCAGTGCCTCCATCTTGTTCATCCTTTTTTGTTGGTCTAAGTACAGAGAGATCATATGCTGATTCACAGGCAGCTGGACGCACTCATTTAAAACTCAAGGAAACACAGTGCACCAGGGAGATGATAAAATGCTCAATGGCAGTAAATGTTCAGTGTCTGGCGTATGCTCCTAAGCCAATGACCCCATGACCTAAACCAGCTGAACCTGTCTAAGCCATGTGGCCTGCTGAGTTACTTCATGTAACTGTGCCTTGACTTCCCCAGAAGTGTTGCCAAGTACACCAGCTTGTGTTGGCAACAGTGCAAATGCCTCCGCGTTCGGCTGACAGGTAACCATGTGTAATACGGTTGTCTAAAACAACCTGAGCTAATGAGGCTAATGACTTCCTGTGAAGCTATAGCTCTAATGGTAGATTCAGTGATTTCTCCCATGGTGACTGACAGATTTCTAACCAGGTGTTCTTTAGCCTCGACCACAAGCCAAGGCAACAATGATCTGCTGAAAGAGGCAAACTGAAAACCATGAATTCCTCTGGGCAAATCACATTTTGCTAAAGAAAGGAGATTGAGGGAAGTAGCTGGAGTCACACCTTACTGATTCGGTCAAATCAAAACCTAATCTTAACAGGTAACTTAATTAATGGCCCCTCAACTGAATCCAATATAATCAAAGGGCATCACACCCAGAATAAATTAGTTTACAAACATAATCTTTCTTTTTCGGATTCATAAATAATCTCAAACTGCCACATCAACCAATTTTAACATTTTGCTATTTTTTCCCTTCCCATCTTCCCTCCCATCCATCCATCCATTTTCTGAACATTTCAGAACATTTTATACTCCTTGAGCATATACATTCCAGGTACATTTCCTACAAACAAGGATATTTGCTTATGTAATCACCATAAGTGCAGTGACCAAGTTAAAGAAATTATAACGTGGCACAGTATGGGCCTCTTTGAGTTTATCCTGTTTAGACTTCACTGATCGTCTTGGATGCATATATGTGTGTTATTTGTTGTTGTTAAATTTGGGAAGTTCTGTCATTATTTCTTTGAATATTCTCTCTCTCCCTTTCTCTTACATCTCCTCCTGTACTCCTACTTGGTACGCTTGATGGTGTCCCACAGATTCTTCAGGCTCTGTTCACTTTTTTCCGTTCTTTACTCTCTGCTCCTCAGACTGGATTATTTCAATTGTTTAATCTTCAAGTTCACTAATTCTTCTACTAGCTTGACTTTGCTGGTTGAAACCCTCTAAAAAAATTTTAACTTCTGTTACTGTGATCTTCAGCTCTGTTCGGTTTCTTTTCATAATTTCCATCTCTATATTGTTATTCTCTGTGTTCATCTATCAATTTCTTGATTTCCTTTAGTACTTTTTCCATGTGTATTAGTCAGTCAAAGGGGTGCTGATGCAAAATACCAGAAATATGTTGGTCTTTATAAAGGGAATTTATTTGGGGTAGAAGCTTACAATAACCAGGCCATAAATCCTAAGTTTCTTCCCTCACCAGTCTATTGCTACATGTTGGATCAAGGCAGCTGCCAACATTTGCCAGGGTTCAGGCTTCTTGGGTTCGTCCCTTCCCAGGGCTGCGTTTCTCTCCGGGATTAGCGCCTCTGTTTCCTCCACAAAGTCAGCTGTAGACCATGAGGCTCTCCAGGCTTTGCCTCTCTCCACAAGGCCAGCTGTGAACTGTCAGGCGAACGGCTCTTTTCCTCGGACCTTCTCTCCTTCCTCATGACCAAGCTCCTCTGTGCTTACTTCCCCGGGCTCCAGCATTAAAACTCAGCATCAGAACATCAACATCAAAACTACTCCAACTCTGTCCTTTGCCATGTCTTTTATATTCGATTCCCCACCCACCAAGGGGTGGGGCTCAGCGCCCTACTGACGTGGCCCAGTCAAAGTCCCAATCATAACCTAATCATGCCCAGATGAACAGACCAGTTTACAAGCATAATTCAATATCTATTTTTGGAATTCATAACTATATCAAACTGCCAAACTGCTACACCATGTTTACCTTAAACTCTGTGGGCATATTTAGGGACCATTTTTCAAGTCTTTGGAATATCATCTCAGTTCAGATTCTCCTGATTTATGATTTCTAGTGCTTTAATTTTCTCCTCTGCCTGTGCCATAGCTTCCCGTTTCTTTGTATGTTTTGTAATGTTTTGCTGAAACCTGAACATTTTGGTATTTCAGCATGTTATCACTGGAATTTAGACTATGAGGTGTCTGTTCCTTAAGCTTGTATCCAGCCAGGGTTATGAGAACTTTACTTGAATGCCAGGAGCTAACGAAAAAAAAAGAAGGAAAATAACACTTCTCCCAGTTGTTGCAGACTGACATGTGCAAGTGTTCTCCTTCAGGGCTCAGCTATACAATAATAGCTCCAGCCAAAGTGGGGGGCCTCCCTGATCCTTTCCACACGTAAATCTTTTCTGGAGCAAATGTGCACGGTCCTAGAGTCCCGTTTACATGATGACAAATGTCCCGTTCCCCAGGAAACGGCTTCCGCATGGCCCTGGGCACTGCACTGTGTCCTGTAGCCAGCCATCCTTTGCCCCAGTCAGAGTGACCTGACTGCTTTCCCACAGTGTTCTACAGCAGAGCTCAGTGAGCTGCCCCCTACAGGCAAGTTCTGGGACAGCGAGTCTCTCAGGCCACCACCAGACAGGATGGTCCAGACACACAACTTCCAGGACATGCATGAGGGTGACCCTACTCCCTCAGAGTGGGAACAGAGGCCAGCCAGGGCACCAGCAGATCCTACCACTTTCACGGGACCTTTTTCTTGATTCAGTGCTCCCACTACTGCAATACTTTACTGTTTTCTGCATCTTTTACAAGGATGTTTCTGCCAGCTCTTTCTGGTTGCTCAGCACTCCTGTAGGGGGACAGGGCCCTGAAGTGTCCCATCTTGACTGCTCTGCACTTCAATTCTGCATGTTACCTATTGCTGTATTTTTAAGTTCACCAATTCGTTCTTCTGCAGTGCCTTATCTGCTATTAATCCCATACAGAGGAGCAGGCTGAGTGCCTGCTTCCCACATGGGAGCTCCCAGGTCAGTCCCTGGTGCCTCCTAAAAACAAACAAACAAACAAAAAATAACAAGAAAACAAATGAAAAAAAAAACAACAACTCAAGGGAACCCAGATGGCTCCGTGGTTGAGTGCCAGCTTCCTACATACAAGGTCCCAGGTCCAATCCCCAGCCCTCGTACCTCAAACAAAACAAAACAAAACAAAACAAACAAAAATCCCATACACTATGATTTTCTTTTCAAACACTAATTCTCATCTCAAGATGTTCATTTGGGTCCCCATTCTTCCATACCTCTATTTAATAGGTTCAATAATTCCTCTACCTTCTTCAACATATAGAACATAATTATAACAACTGTCCTTGTCTTCTAATTTTAAGATTGCTGTCTTTTGATTAAGTTTTCTCTTCATTTACAGGTCATATTTTTCCATTTCTTTTCATGCCTGGCAATGTCTGCCGGGATGTCAGACTGTGAATTTGATATTGTTTGGTGCTGGATATTTTTGTATTCCTATCAATATGTTCAAGCTTTGTTCTTGGACACAGTTACGTTATGTGGAAACTGTTTTTTTTTAATTATTATTTTTTAGCTTTATTAGGTGAAATCAGAGTAGCCTCAGTCTAGGAATAGGTTTTCTCACGACTAAGGTGGAAGCCTTCCTAGCACTCTACCCAACATCCCAGGAACTCAAGGTTTCCCATTATGGCTGTACGAATGCAGACCACTCCCACCGCAGATGACTGTTCCCCTAAGCCTTCCCAGTGCTCCCGTCTCATTCCCAGCTTCCTCTGTGCAAGCACTGCTGAAGGCTCAGAGGAAGACCTGGGAGGCCCTGCAGCTCTTTGGAGCATATGCTCCACTGAAACGCTAGGCAGTGTGGCCTCCCCAGACTCACAATTCCCAGCCCTTCAACACGGGGAGACTGATAAATTCCAATGGGATTCTTCTTCTGCATTCCAGATTAGAAACTCTCTCCATGCAATAAGTTGGGAAAGTGTAGAGCTCATATAATTTACTTCTCCTTTCTCAGCTATCAATGTCCTGTGCAGCCTGATGCCCAGTGCCAGGAAACTGTTGTTTCACCCATTTTGCCTAGATTTTGTTTGTTTCAGGCCGGAGAGTAAATTTGATCCCTGTTTCACCATCTAAGCTGGAATTAGAATTCTAAATTGGAAAAAAAAATAAGAATTTTAAATTGACAAGTATAGAGAAGCAGATGTGGCTCAGGCAACCGGGCTCCTGCCTACCACACGGGAGTTCGCTGGTTCGGATCCCAGTGCCTCCTAAAGAAGAGAGTGAGCTGGCGTGATGGGCAGGCAACAGGAGATGTGGGGAGGGAAAACAAAGAGACACAACAAGGCAGGGAGCGGAGGTGGCTTAAGCAACTGGGCTCCTCCCTCCCACATCAGAGGTCCCAGGTTCGGTTCCCGCTGCCTCCTGAAGAAACAAGGAAGACGAACAGACACAGCAAGTGCAAAACAACAAGGGGCCGGGGAGAAATAAATATAAATAAATAATAAATAAATAAATACACAAATCAGCAAATATTAGTCAGGATTCTCCAGGGAAACAGAACCAATAGGAGATATATGTAGATAAATATATATTATGTAATTATTTTGAGATTTATTGTAGGAATGGATTGTAGGAAGAGGATACTATGAACAACTGTGTGCCAACAAACGAGACAACATAGACAATATGGACAAATCCCTAGGAACACATGAACAACCTAAACTGACCTAGAAGAAATAGAAGACCTCAACAAACAAATCACAAAAAAGTCATCAAAAACCTCCCTAAGATGAAAAGCCCAGGACCAGATGGCTTCACAGGTGAATCCTGCCAATCATTCAAAGATGACCTAATACCAATCTTGCTCAAGCACTTTAAAAAAACTGAACAGGAAGGAACACTACCAAACTCACTCTATGAAGCCAACATCACCCTACTACCAAAATCAGATAAAGATACTACAAAAAAAAGAATTTTATTACAGAAATTAGACCAATTTCTCTAATAAATATAGATGCAAAATCCTCAACAAAATACAGGCAAACCAAATCCAAAAACACATTAAAAGGATTACATATCATGATCAAGTGTGTTTTATTCCAGTTATACAATGATGGCTCAACACAAGAAAATTAGTTCAATAAACCACATTAATAAATTGAAGAAGAAAAATCACATGATCCTTTTGATTGGTGCAGAAAAGGCATTTGACAAAATACAGCACCCTTTCTTGATAAAAAACACTCTGAAAGATAGGAATAGAAGGGAGCTTTCTTAATATGGCAAAGTGCATGTATGAAAAACTTACAGCTAGCATTGTACTCAATGGTGAAAGACTGAGAGCTTTACCACTGAGATCAGGAACAAGACAGGGATGCCCACTGTCAACACTGTTATTCAATATTGTGCTAGAAGTTCTAGCTAGAAAATTAGACTAGATAAAGAAATAAAAGGCACTCAAACAGGAAAGGAAGAATAAAAGTGTTGCTATTTGCTGTTATGATCCTATATCTAGAAAATCCTGCAAAATCCACAACGAAGCTACTAGAACTAATAGATGAGTTCAGCAAAGTGGTGGGATACAATGCAAAAATCAGTAATGTTTCTACACACTACTTATGAGCAATCTAAGAAGGAAGTCAGAAAAAAATTCCATTTGTAATAGCAACTAACACAATCAAATATTTAGGAATAAACTTAACTGGACCTGTATTCAGAAAACTAAGACATTACTAAAAGAAACCGAAGAAGATCTAAATAAATGTCTTCTTTTCTTGTTTCCAGAAATTCTGCAGCTCCATGAAATAAATTTCTTTCAGGGCACCTACTGAAACTGTCATGCCCTTCATGCAGCACTTAAGCTGGGCCTTTGAAGCCTTGAACTCATTTCTTTCTTTTACAATTGTATCCAGATACTTAGGAACAACCAGCCAACACCATTACACCTTTTCCCCATCAGATGGGTAATGTGCTGTATTCGTCAGCAAAGGGCAGCTGATGCAAAATACCAGAAATCGGTTGGCTTCTATAAAAGGCATTTATATTTGGGGAAGAAACTTAGAGTTACCAGGCCATAAAGCATAAGTTGCTTCCCTCACCAAAGTCTGTTGCCACGTGTTGGAGCCAGATGGCTGCCAAGGTCTGCGAGGGCTCAGGCTTCCTGGGTTCCTCTCTTCCCAGGGCTCCGTTCTCTCCGCACTCAGCTGCTCTGCTCTCTCTACAAGGCCAGCTGTAGATTATCAGGCAAATGGCTCATCTCTCTTCCTGGGGCCTCTGCTGTAGACCAATCAAGGCTTCTCTCTGCTCCTCTGTGTGCTTTCTTCCCAGGCTCCAGCATTAAAATTCCAACCTCCCTTCTATGTGATGCAGTTTCTTAATATCCTACTGACGTGGCCCAATCAAAGCCCCAATCATTATTTAATCAAGTAAAAGTGAAACCTCTGAAACCAATATAATCTAATATGCCGGAGGGACAGACCAGTTTACAAACAGAATCCAATATCTATTTTTGGAATTCTTAAGCAATACCAAACTGCCACATGTGCCAACGTTGTGACAAGGCTTGAGGGAGGCACGTCTCACACAAATGCGTGAACACCCACCCATCATGCTTATGACCCACAAAAGGATCATCATTGTACCTTTTAACTCCACAAAACTGCTAAGGTGTTAAAAACACTCTCACCTAGAGCCTTGCCTTTTACAAGCATTTGAGTAGCAGCATCCAAAGGTGCTATTTTGTTTATCTCTATTCCTGCCATGAACTATCTGTGCCATCTTTAAAAAAAAAAAAAAAAAAAAACAGTTTTATTGAGATATAGTCATACAATGCACCCAAAGCATACGATCAATGGCTTTTTTTAAAAAAGAAAGCAGTTTTATTTATTCATTTATTTATTCATTCATTCATTCATTCATTCAGATACCAAACAATCTATCCAAAGTGATCAATGACTTTTAGTATAATCAGTGTTGTGTATTCATCACCACAAAAAAACTTAAAACAATTTCATTCCTCCAAAAAGAAAACCTCCACACCCCTTAGCAGTCATTGTTCAATCCCTCTACCCTTCCTCTGCCCTGCATAACCACTAATCTAATTCTAACTTTAGAAACCAACTTATATTTACATTTATATAAATGTATATTCATACAATACCTTGTACTTTGTGTCTGGTTTCTTTCACTTAGCATAATGTGTTTTTTACCTGATATTAACATATTATAACATTGGCCTACATAATTTGCTCAGTTTGAAAGAAAAAGCCTTATATATGCAACATTACCCATGTTCATATTTCACATGAGGTTTTGCTGTGCAGTCCTATGTTACATTTTTTTAGCTCACCTTCTAGTAATATCCATGACCTTAGACGTTCCCTTTCAGCCACTGTCACACTAGCTCTACTAGTTACAAACACTGTTGTGCTTTCACCTTTTCTATTTATTCCCAAAGTATCCAAGGTGATATTTTGTTTATCTCTATTGCCAATTCATACCACAGACTGTAGGTGCCATCTCGATCACTGGAGAGAAACAATTCCAAAAACTCCAGAACCAACCGAGAAATCTCATCTTTAAGTTCAATTCTCAAGAATCACTCCCAGTATCAAAGCTGTCAGGGTTCTGGTGATGGACCCTAACACTGTAAACATAGCTTTATTTATTCTAGGAATTGGCTCGCGTGACTGGGGGTGGGCAGGTTGAAAGCCATAGCGCAGGCCGCCAGCTGGGAGCTCCAATGAAGGCTTCTGATCAATTCCCCAGGAATAGAGGTCTGGCTGAAGCAGACATGGAAACGCTTCCTCCTGACTGCTGACATCATCTGTTCTCCTTTGAAGGCTTCAGGTGATCAGATAAGACTCCTCTGTTTTAAAAAGCCATCTCCTCTGTTGACTGTGGATGTAATCAGCCTTAAATGCAATCAACACTGATTATTTAAATCTACGAAACATCCTCAGAGGAGTAATCAGGCCAGGGCTTGCTCGCCCAATCAAATGAACACCTCACAACAGGTTTTTTGTTAGCACCAAGAACATGCCATCACACCTTCTATCATTCCATAATTTCTGTTGTGTCTTATTACTTTTAAGATTTTCTCTTCATCTTTGGTTTTTAGATGTGGTTTTATTTACATCTGCACTGGTTTGCTGGGCATCTTAAACAGTGTTTCACATTGTATCTGTAAGGTGGCAGTTCACCATTTCTTCAATAATTGTCATTCTGTTCCATTTTCTCAGTCCTCTCTTTCTTGGACGCCAACTATTCTGTGCTACAACTGTTGACCACGTCCGACATCTCTCTCATGCTCTATTCTGGTTTATTTTCTTCCATACTTTTTCTTCTTACTCTGCTTTAGTCTGCATATTTTCTTTTGATCTGTCTTTGAGTTCAGGAATCCTGTTTTCTCCCATGTCCAGTCTGCTATCATATTCCCCCCAAAATTACTAGTTACAGATACCCTATTTTACCATTCTACAATATTAATTTATTTTCATAGATTCTAATTCTTAGTTGAAATAGTACCTCTTTTTCACCTGTGCTGTCCATTCCCCCCACCCCCAAGCCCTATTTTCTTTACCACATAAATCTTAATCATCACAAAGTCCTGGCTTGCTGATCACAACGCCTGGGTCGTATCTCCCCCTGCTTCTTTGCATATTGAGAAATTTACCGTATGCCGAACATTGTGAAAAACAGAGGTTCTGGATAGTATTATGTGCTCAAGAGTTTTAAAGGGCAGACTCTTAAAACTGTGGTGGATCATTCTGATCCTCTGGATGACTGGTGTTAAGTTTTATTAAGGCAGATTTATGTAAGGTTTGTCCAAATTCCGAGATGATGACTTTACCTGCAGGGCACAGCCTTTCCTGGGCTCTCAATGGAATGCCCCGAGTATTCAGCAAGGCCTCCCCACTTGGGCTGGACCCATGTTCCAACACTACCCGTGACCCTGAGAGCTCCCGAATTTCTGATCAATAACCCTAAGAGATAGTTTTGTGAAAAAAAAGTTTAACCTGAATCTAATATAGCCTTTATAGCAGGAATGGGTTAAACAATCATATGGAGACAAAAATCAGTAAAATCCAGATTGTATAACATTCTGCAGGGTGACTGATCTGTTTTCTTGCAACAAGTGAATGGCGTGAAAGAAAAAAAAAAAACTACTTAAGATTAGAAGAATCTAAAGAACAATAAAGAAAAAGCTACATCCTATCACATTACATATGATTCCACTTGGATGACATTCTAGAAAAAGTAAAATAGAGACAGTAAAATACCAGTGCTTGCCAAAAAATTTTTCCCCTCTTTATTAGAGAAGTTGTGGATTTACAGAACAATCATGCATAAAATCCAGGATTCCCACAGACCACCTATTATCATCAACTTGCACTGGTGTGGAACGTGTTATAACTGATGATTGCACATTTTTATATTTGTACTGTTGACTATAGTCCATGGTTTAACTTTGGGTGCACTGTTTGTGTAATGTAGTTCCAAACTTAGCTTGTGTAGTTAGTTCTGCTGTGGTTGGAGAATATGCATTGTATGATTTCAATATTTTTTACTTTATTGAAAATTGTTTTGTGACCTACCACATGGCCTTTCCTGGAGAATGAGCCATGTGCACTCAAAAAGAACGTGCATTCTGTTTCTGTTGGGTGGACTGTCCTATGCATGTCTGTTAGGTCTTGTTGGTTTAGAGTAGCATTCGAGTCTTCTTTTCCTTCTTGATCTTCTGGCTGAATATTCTATCCATCACTAACAGTGGTGTGTCACAGTCCCCAAGTACTAATATGGAACCATCAATTTCTCCCTTTAAGTTTGTCAGTATTTGCTTCATATATTTGGCGCTCTGCTATTAGGTACATATATATTTAAAATTGTTACATAATTTTGTTGAGTTGTCTCTTTATCAGTATATAATGACCATCTTTGTCCCCATAACTGTTTTGACTTAAAGTCTATTTTATCTGATATTAGTATAGATACCCCAGCTCTCTTTTGGTCCAACTTACATGGTATATTTTTTTCTATCCTTTCACTCTGTGAATTTAAGGTGAGTTTCTTGCAGACAGCATATAGTTGGGTAATGTTTTTTTATCCATTCTGCCAATCTCTGCCCTTTTAGTGGAGAATTTAATACATTTACATGTAAAGTCACTATTGATAATACAGGATTTTCTTCTGCCATTTTCCTATTTAGCTTTTGTATGTCATACCTTTTTTGCCCCTCAATTCTTCTGTTAATTACTACTTTCATATTTTTTATTATTTGTTCTATGCCATATTGCACCCCTTCTCTTTTATATCTCTATGTATTTTTCATCGATTTTCCTTGAAGTTACTACCATGGTGTTAAATTTAACATCCCAAACATTTAACAATCAGATCTGGACCAATTTAGTGACTTCACTAGCATACATATATATTTCCTTATAACCCTTTGACTCCCACCTTTTTTATTTGTACTTGTTACCACTTATATCTTTGTACACTATATGTCTAAAACCATACATTTATCATTACTTTTTATGCATTTGCATTTTAGCACTGGTAGGACGTAAGCAGTGAAGTTACAGAGCTCACAAAAATCTACAACAACACTGGCATTTACAGTTACCCAAATGGGTACCTTTACTGCAGGTCTTTGTTTCTTTACGCTGCTTTGATCCACTCCTAGTTTCCTTTCCCTTCAGTCTGAAGAATTCCCTTTAGCATTGCCTGTAGGGCAGGTCTAGTGGGGATAAACTCCCTCAGCTTTTGTCTCCCCAAATATAAAATTCCTGCCTGGCCGCTGTTTTCTTTCAGCACTTTTAAGTACTTCAACCTGCTGCATTCCTGCCTCTTTTGATGAGAAATCAGCACTCAATCTAATCGAGACTCCCTGATACACAACACACTGCTTTTCTCTTGCAGCTTTCCCAACTCTCTCCTGTCCTTTGCATTCGATAGTGGGATCAATTTATGACAGAGTGTGTTTTTCTTTGTATTTGTCCTGTTTGGTGTTCTCTAGACTTCTTAGACACATATATTCTGGGAGGAAGGGCATGCCAGGGAGGACTGACTCAAGTCAGTCTTTCCCAAATGAAACACGAAGGTGGGCACAGACCAGCTCTAGATTTCCTGGGGAGGGGATCGGGAAGAGCTTCACCCCTAGCTCCCCAAGGCTGAGCTTTCTTGGCCTGTCCTGCAGATGCAGCCCTTCAACTTACTGTCCTGCCCAGCCCCCCAGCCGAGGGAGCTTAGGTCTTTAAGTCTGCTCCATCCTGGCCTTTGTTTGGGGTGGTTGAAACAATGGTTGCCCTCAGAGAGGAGCCTTGAGCGATCCGAAGTTGTTCATCAAAAGCTGTGATCAGTGATCAGCCGAACTCAGGGTCTCAGGGAAGAAGACTTTTCCATCCTTTACTGTCACCAGCCAGCTCGCCAGAGGTTGGACCTCTTGGCGGCCTGCTGTGGGGGTGGGGGATGGGTGCCAGTAGCTGCCTTATGGAGAGGTCAATTTAACGTTCTTGACCATAATGTATCAGCCCCCCCAAAAAAAGAGAAAAAGAAAAACACAAACAAAAAAAAAACCCCTAACAAACAAACAAACGAAAGAAACAAAAAGAAACACAATGTATCAGCCTCTTCCTCCTGCTCTCCTGGATGCTGTACAGTGGTCTTCTGACCGCTGCATTTCAGACAGTTCCTGCCTGTTTAATAGCTGTGCTGGTGGAAGGACTGTATCCTGGAGCTCCCTGCTCTGCCATCTTTCCACAGTCCTCCACACAAAGCTTGGTTTCTTAAGATCCTTTAATATACTTACTCATTCGATTCAACCCCATTCATGCAATCAACCTCTCTTCACTGCTGCTGCTCCCCTCAGAAACGAACTCTTCAACCCACTTGGTTCGACACACCACGCTGCCTTCTCCCCCAGTGGCTGCCTCCTCTCCTTGCCTGGGATCTCTTCCTGCCCCGTCCCATGTGAGCTCTCACTCACTGCAGCAGTCGGGGCGAACCACTCTGTGCAGAAGCCCTCTCAGCTTGGCGGGGCCACGACACCCTGCACCAAGCTGTCCTGATGTGCACGTGCCACCCGCACACCGCTCGGGCTCTGGTTCCCATGCCCAGTCACCTGTCCATGTGCACATGCTCCTCACCTTGCACAGGCCCTGGCTTCCCACTCCAGGCCACCCCATGCGTGGACACCCTTCTCATCCCACTTGGGTTCCTGCTCCCCAAACGGGATCATCTTCCCCTGCATGATCTATCCCTCATCCTGCTCAGCTCTGACACCCCAAGCTGGGCTATGACCATGCACGGGCGTTCTCCTCACCACCGTGGGCCTGGGTCTCCATGCCAGGTGCCCTACACACACTTGACAGCACTGATGGGGCCCTCTCCTCACCATACCGGGGCTCTGACCCTCCCCGGGTCCCCTAGCACCCCCAGTGTGGAAGCTCTGTTCAGCCTGCTTGGGCGCCAACTCCCTGCGTACGTGAACATATAAAGCGCCCTTCTCATAGTTTCAGAGGGGAAAGACTTTTATGAACAAAGGCAATTTACTAAGCTCACCAATTCTCCGATGCGTGGAGTTAACGTTTTAAAAGAAGGAATGGCATTTAAAAATAAATGGCAATAAATCATAAAGCAATAGGAGAATTGTGAGCATTTTTAGAAGCCATATTTCTGAACAGTGCCTATCCCCACAACCACAGAAAAATGCTGAAAAAACAGGTTTTGGTGTAGGTGATGTTTATCAACTCTCTTACATACCCTGCAATCTCTTTCTCACTTCCCATCCTTCTGGCCAGAGCAACCCTGTAAGTCATGTGTTATGGATGGCAGAGCTGCCCCATCAGCCTGGGACAGCTCATGCCCAGACTGAGAGGAGGGAAAACTCTATCTGTCCATCTCTCTGTCTACCTATCATCTGACTATCTATCTATCTATCCATCATCTGTCTATATCTATCTATCTATCTATCTATCTATCTATCTATCTATCTATCTATCTATCTATCTATCATCTATCAATCCATTCACCCATCCACCTATCCATCCATCATCTCTATCTATCCATCCATCCATCCATCCATCCATCAATCATCTGTCTACCTATCTGTCTATCATCTATCACCTGTCACAGTTAAGCCACTGTATTTTTTGGTGGAGGATGGAGATGGGGGTTGTCATACTAAAGCTGTAATAACTAACCCCTGTGCATACCTTCTGCTCTCCTATATCTTCAATTTATACTCATATCATTTCCCCCTTTTAATCTCTCCATGTGAATTAGCTGTAACATCACTGAACTTACACTTCCTTTACTTAATTG
Source organism: Tolypeutes matacus (assembly GCA_026826555.1). Lineage (NCBI taxonomy): Eukaryota > Metazoa > Chordata > Mammalia > Cingulata > Chlamyphoridae > Tolypeutes > Tolypeutes matacus. The sequence goes on along the minus strand of JAKSZT010031275.1, from coordinate 454,067 downwards.
AATTTCAGTCTCACATAGCTGGCTTCCTTTGAAGGTGTGGACTTTCGTGATGTAGAACACAGACAGTGTAGTGTGGGAGAGAGGAGTGGATTCAAATACAGATAATTCCACTTCCCATCCTAGGGGGGTCTTAGATAACCCCCCAAGTCCACTGATAGAAAGACTTGCAGGCAAAAGTAACCTCCTAGGACTGTACATCTAGGCATTGTCCATAATCTAAAGGATAAAGGCTAAATATCTGGCCTTGTTTAGCTCGTTGGCCTAACATCCAGTAGCTCTCTTACCTAAAATTCTAACTCAGCCAAAGCAATGAAGGCAATCCAGCATTATGGCTAAGAGTGCAGACCCTGGAATCAGAACTCTAAGTTTGAACCTTGGCCCTGCCACCTACCATACTGGGCAAGTTAACTATGCTAGGTCTCCATTTCCTCACCTATCAAATGGGGCTAATAGCACCCTTAAAAGTAGCTATGAGAATTAAAGAAAATAATACCCGTCAAGTATTTAGTATACTACCAGAGGATTCAAAAAACGTTAGTTATAGGGAAGTGGATGTGGCCGAATTGACTGAGCTCCTGTCTACCACATGGGAAGTCCATTGTTCGGTTCCCGATGTCTCCTAAAGAAGACAGTGAGCTGGCATGATGGGCAGGTGTGTCAAGCTGACACAACAAGATGACGCAACAAGAGACACAAGAAGAAAAACATAATGAGAGACACAACAAAGCAGGGAATGGAGGTGGCTCAAGCAATTAGGTGCCTCCCTCTCACATTGGAGGTCCCAGTGCCTCCTAAAGAAATAAGGAAGACGACAGACACAGCAAGTGTGAACAACAAGGGGGTGGGGAAATAAATAAAATGTCAACTATAGCTCTGTGCCTTTCCACATCCTATTCCCTCTCCTCCTGTCCCCTGCGGGCTCCTGCAGTCACGATGACTCCCGCCCTGTGATGCCTTCCCACCCCCTCCACCTGCACGGAGCAAGCAACCTTGTGCCCTTTGTATTCTGGGAACACACTTTATTAATTCTCCTTATCACAGTATACTCCAAGTGCCTGTTTAACACCTGCCCCTCCTCACGGTGGACACAGTCCATGCCTTGTTCACTACTTAATCCCAGTGCTCAGTAGGTACTGAGTACGCTCTGTAGGTATGCACACCTGCCTACAAGAATAACTGAGTCAACTGCTCTAGCATCAACCCAGCTTTCTTGGATTAGGACTGAGGCCTAACTATGAATTATGCCCTTCCTTCTAACAAACTAAATTAAATTGCAACATAATTGGTATTGCTGATGTTCCAAAAGGCAGTTATCTGAACATACCCACCTACAGACAAAAGCTCTCTAATGAGAGCCTTATCTAATGTTTTTCCACGTTTTTTTTCTGGGAGTTGTTAGCAGATGCAATTCAGACCTTGAAAATCACAGTCACTAAATGAAAATGTACTGCTTTTGTAATAAGAAAAAAGTTATTAAAGAATTAAAGAGAGAAAATAGTGATATAGATATATGGAAATTTTTACTTTATAAATTCTTTTCTCACTTGAGTCTCCTAATTACCATGTGGTAGTGAAAGCAGCTGTACTCCTATTATATGGAAGGTGATATGTGACCAATAAACACTACAGCAAAAACCTGATCTATGTTTCTGCCAAATTCAGTGGCCTTGTTAGTGGCTATTGAATTCAGACTTGAATTTTAAAAAATTAATATTGTTTAATTAAAAATATTGTTTTCTAGAGGGAAAGAAAATATATCTACAGATCCATCTTTGACCAGGACCAGTACAGTCATTCCCCTTAGAGAACTTAATAAAAGTTCCTGGTGAGAGTGACAACACACTGTATTACAAAGTAGAAGTTATTCTTTTAAGGACAGATTTAAAACATGAAGCATCAAAGTAACTAAAATACCTCAATGCAGACGTGGTGCATTCCTCCAGCCTTGTTCTTCTGCAGAAAGCCTGCAATTGGACTGTTATCTCCCAAGGGATGAAGCAGCTCCACCTTGGTATTTCCCAGGTTGACGAAAACTACAGACACGCCATGCTCAGGAACGGGCACCACTTGGCTCACGGGGGCCCCCAGCACATCCCTGTAAAATGCCAGGGCCTTTCCCAAATCAGGCACCGCTACGGCCACGTGATTGAGCCGGCCCAGGCTCCACGCAGGGCCTGCTGCCTCCTGCGACGGCGGCGACGCAGAAAAAGGCCGTGCTGTCAGTGCTGGCGCGTGCAGCCTGGAAAAAAGCCCTGAAAAGGAAACGCACTGGCATCATTCTCCCGAAAATTGCTGTATTCATAACAACAACAACAAAATCCCTAAACAAATAATATATGTAAAAACGAGATGTTAGCACTGTCCTGTAGAAAAGAGCATTCTTTCCTTAATTACTTACACAGCTAGGCGGGTTTTTTTTTTTTTTTTTTTTTTAAGGATTTGTTTATTTATTTACTTGTATCCATTTTTACACCCCCCCCCCCGTTTCTGCTGTTTCTGTGTCCATTCGCTGGGCAACTCTCTGTGTCCATTTTCTGCCCTCTCTCCTCATCCTTCTCCTGTCTTCACTGGGATTCCATCCTTGGAATCTCTGATGTAGGAGAGAGGCATCCTGCCCGCGCCACCTTAGTTGTTGGTTTTTCGGTGCACCTCATCTTGCCTCTCCCGTGTGTCACTCTTCTATTATGTCATCATCTTGCTGTGTGGCTCGCGGGACCTGGTGGTGCGCCCGCGCACGGGGCCTGGCGGCCCACGTACCTTCTATATATATTTTAAATTTTTACCAGGAGGTCCCGGGGATCGAACCCAGGTCCCTCCATATGGGAGACGGACACCCAACCACCCGAGCCACATCCGTCCCCCTGCTGTATCTCTTAAGGTTGACCAAAGATACTCAAAGTTACAGTCTTTTCCCATACAGGATGGTCAAATAACAAATCAGCCTTAGTTTATCTCCAGCATTCTAAAAACCAGACCTAGGGAGAAAAACTAGGTCTGGGGACACATGCCTGGTTTCTATTACAGCGAATGTTTAGCCTGCCCTGATCATCACAAAAGCAGGACAGCGAGAGTATTCGCATCACAGCTAGTCTTTTTTATTCTCAACAGCCAATCAGGGCAGATGGGCTTCAGGAAGAGGCGTCAGGGCGGAAGGCAGGGCTCAGCTCCCGCACGCGGGGAGGGCAGCAAGGAGCCCGAGGGGGCTGCCTGGGGTCTGCGGGACCGGGGACAGTGCTGCCCACGCCCCAGGAGGGCACCGAGACCAAGACAGACCAAGAGCTGAGACGACACGTGAGTGACCAGCCCCTGCGGCGAGGCCGGCGCCCAGCCCACCCTCAGGGCGAGCAGCCGGGGTGGGACCGGAGGGGCGCCGAGGCCCAGGGAGGGGGGCGGACGACGGGGAGGGGGGAGGGGGGAGGAGGGGCCCGGCGTCTCCCTCCCTGGGACCAGGGGCGCCGGCAGGGGGCGGGGAGCGGCTTCTCTTCCCACGTTGAGCCTCCAGGGAAAGGCTCGCCAAGGGGCGCCATCTGCTGGACGGCTGGGAAACTGCAAGGAGAAAAGGCACTTCAGGCGTCTCCTGTCCCAGACCCCTTGGAGTGCACATGCACCCCATTAGTGAGGCCTTGGCCCTAGTTTTACAGCTTAATCTGGGCGATTTTAAAGACCTAGAATAAGTTAAACCCCAAATCAGAGAAGAGCTGTGAAACAAAACCACTAGGCATGAGAGAGAAATTGGCCATCAGAGTAAATTCACCAACATATTCAGATGCCTAGACATCAGCAAAAAATTACAAGCCATGCTAAGAAACAGGAAGAAATGGCCCAGCCAAAGGAACAAACCAGAAATCCTGACATGACACAAGATTTAAGACAACTAATCAATGACAATCACACACATCTCCTAAATCAATTCAAGGAATTTAAGGAAAATATGATTAAAGAGATAAAGGATATTAAGAAGACACTGGGTGAGCATAAAGAACAATTTGAAAGCCTGTAAAGAAAAGTAACCTAGCATATGGGAATTAAAGACACAATGAATGAGATAAAAAAAAATACATTAGAGGCATATAACTGCAGATTTGAATTAATGGAAGACAGAATTAGTGAATTAAGAGAAATGAGCACCTGAACTTGAAAAGACAGGAGAATAGAATGAGAAAAGAATGGAAAAATGGTACAGGGTCTCAGGAAATTGAATGACAACTTGAAACGTGTAAACATATGCATTATCGGTGTTCCAGAAGGAGAAGAGTATAGAAAAGGGGCAGAAAGACTATGTGAGGAAATAATGACCAAAAGCATTCCAATCCTCATGAAAAACATAAATATCAATATCCAAGAAGGCCAGCACACTCTAAACAGAATAAATCTGAACAGACCTACTCTGAGACACCTATGATCCAGAATAACAAACATCAAAGATAAAGAGAGGATTCTGAAAGCCACAAGAAAGAAGCAATGCAGCACATACAAGGAAACCTCAATAAGACTAAGTGCCAATCTCTCATCAGAAACAATGGAGGCAAGTGGTATGATGTATTTAAGGTACTGAAAGTGAAAAACCACCAACCAAGAATTCTTTATCCAGCAAAACTGTCCTCAAAAATGAGGGTTAGTTTAAAGTCTTTGCAGACAAACAAAACTTGAGAGAGTGTATGTTACCAAAAGACCAAACTTACAAGAGATACTAAAGGGAGTGCTGCAGTCTGAAAGGAAAATATAAGGGTAAGAGACTTGGAGAAGAGTATAGAAATGAAGATTATTAGAAGGGTAACTTAAAGGGTACAAAGGCAGACAATAGTAAGATATGACAACAGAAAGCCAAAGGATAAAATGGATGAAGTAATGCATTTACAGTAATAACACTGAATGTTAATGGATGAATTCCCCAATCAAAAAACATAGACTGACAAAATGGATTGAAAAAAATATCAGCCATCTATATGCTTTATCAAAAGACCCATCTCAGACATAAGGACACAATCAGGTTGAAAGTGAAAGGTTGGAAAAAGATATTCCTTGTAATCAAAAGAGATCTGGAATAGCGATACTAATATTGGACAAAATAGATTTCAAATGCAAAACTGTTAGATGAATAAGGTCATTATATATTAATAAAAGGGACAATTCCTACAATAAGTCCCATGATATTTACATTATATATATATATGTAAATATCATGGGACTTATTGTAGGAATTGGATTCTTAAAATAAATTGGATTGTAGGAAGAGGATACTATGAACAACTGTGTGCCAACAAACGAGACAACATAGACAATATGGACAAATCCCTAGGAACACATGAACAACCTAAACTGACCTAGAAGAAATAGAAGACCTCAACAAACAAATCACAAAAAAGTCATCAAAAACCTCCCTAAGATGAAAAGCCCAGGACCAGATGGCTTCACAGGTGAATCCTGCCAATCATTCCAAGATGACCTAATACCAATCTTGCTCAAGCACTTTAAAAAAACTGAACAGGAAGGAACACTACCAAACTCACTCTATGAAGCCAACATCACCTTACTTCCAAAACCATATAAAAATACAAAAAAAAAGAAAGAAAATTACAAACCAATTTCTCTAATGAATATAGAAGCAAAATCCTCAACAAAATACATGCAAACCGAATCCAAAAGCACATTAAAATAATTATATGCCACAATCAAGTGGGATTTATTTCAGGTTTGCAAGAATGGTTGAACACAAGAAAATCAATTGCTGTAATAAACCACATTAATAAATTGAAGAAAAAAAAATCACATGTCCTCTCGATTGATGCAGAAAAGGCATTTGACAAAATACAGAATCCTTTCTTGATAAAAACACTCTAAAACATAAGAATAGAAGGAAGCTTTCTCAATATGGTAAAATGCATATATGAAAAACCCACAGCTAGCACTGTACTCCATAGTGAAATACTGAAAGCTTTCCTGCTAAGACCAGGAACAAGACAAGGATGCCCACTGTCACCACTGTTAAACTGTGTAATAATACTGTGTTAGAAGTTCTGGGTAGAGCAATTAGGCTCCAAGAAAGAAATAAAAGGCACCCAGATAGGAAAGGAAGAAGTAAAACTGTCGCTATTTGCTATTCACTGATACAATTCTATATCTAGAAAATCCTGAAAAATCCACAACAAAGCTACTAGAACTGAGTTCAGCAAAGTGGCAGGATACAAGATTAAAATGCAAAAATAAGTAGCATTTCTATATCCTACTGATGAGCAATCTGAGGAGGAAGTCAGAAGAAAAATCAATTTATAATAGCAACTAAAAGAATCAAATATGTAGGAATAAATTTAACTAAGGAAATAAAGGACCAGTATTTAGAAAACTACAAAACATTGCTAAAATAAACCAAAGAAGACCTAAATAAATGTAGGACATTCCATGTTCATAGATTGGAAGATTAAATATCATTAAGATATCAATTCTATTGAAAATGGCTTATAGATTCAATGCAATCCCAAATAAAATTCCCAAGAGTCTTTTTTTTTACAGAAATGGAAAAGCCAATTATCAAATTTATCTAGAAGGGTAAGGGCCCCTGAATAGCCAAAATTATCTTGAAAAAGAACGGGAAGCGGAGGTGGCTCAAGCAATTGGGCTCCCATCTACCATATGGGAGGCCCTCAGTTCAGTTCCCGGGGTCTCCTGGTAAGGGCAAGCTGGTCCGCGCTGCGGAGAGCTGATGGCCCATGCTGGGGGAGAGCTGGCGCAGCAAGATGACACAACAAAAGGGAGACAAGCAGACACAGAGGAAATGCGCAGTGAAAGGATACAGAGAACAGACAGTGGGCACAAGCGGCAAAGCAGGGGTGATGAATAAATAAAATAAAAATACATCTTTAAAAAAAAAAACAACAACCAAGAACGAAGTTGGAGGACTCTCACTTCCTGACTTTAAAGCATATTACTTAGCTACAGTGGTAAATAGTAGTATGGTACCGGCATAAAATAGACATATTGACTGATGGAACTGAAATGAGAACCAAGAAATAGACCCTTACATCTATGGTCAAGAGATCTTTGACAATTTATGTACTGTAAATATCTTTAAAAAAATATCTAGGAGTTGGATGTGGCTCAACTGGTTGGGCGTCCGTCTCCCATATGGAGGGACCCAGGTTCGATCCCCAGGACCTCCCGTTAAAAAATATATATATATCTAAAAAGAAAAAAAAACCTAAAAAAACACAAGTCTCAGTCTAGTTTTAGCATAGGTTTTATAATTGTCTATTCACTAGTGATGTTGTCTTTGTTATAAAGTTAAAATTATAAAGTTAAAATCTTTATTTTTTACTATATGAAAAATAATTATAAGCTTGACAATGAAAGAATTTATGTGTAAACAATAGTGGAATAAAAGAAATCTAAACCAAAAAAAAAAAAAAAAAGAACAAAAAAAAAGCTCTTTGGTCTTCTACCAATGCATATTGTCATGTACTGTGGAAAACAGTTGGGCAATCCCTCAAAAAGTGAAACAGAATTTTGACATGATGAGCAAACCCACAAATCTGTGTGTGTGTGTGTGTGTATAAAAGTATTGAAAAGAGGGACTCAAACAGATACTTGCCAACCAAAGTTCATAACAGCATTATTCTCAATAGCCAACGGTTCCAACTACCCAACTGTCCATCATCGATGAATGGGTAAGAAAAAGGAAAAGTGCTATATAGATAAAAGTGGAATTCAGCCTTAGAAAGTAATGAAGTTCTGAGACATTCTACTACATGGATGACATTAACAACTCAGTGATATTAGACAGACACAAAAGACAAATAGTTTATGATTCTACACAGGTGAAACATCTAAAAAAGAAAGTTCACAGAGGAAGAAAGGAGATTAGGGATTATTAGTAGGGACTAGGGGATAGGGGAATGGCATTAATAGATAATGAGTTCAGTTTCAGTTTCAGGTAATGAAATTTTGGAGATGAATGGTGGTGATGTTAACAAAGATTGTAATGTAATTATGACCAATGAAGTAATTATACCAATAAAATTGGTTAAAATGGAAAAAAAAAAAAAGAGATTTCTGACAAGGCTGTCAAGTCCACCCGGCTGGGCCAGAGCAGTCTAGTCAACAAATGGTGCCAGGAGAACTCAATATCCAAATCCAAAAGAAAGAAACAGGATACCAATTGAGAAATGTATGTTTTTATTCAACTGTTTTCTTTTTATGTTTTAAATATTGTTTATATTCTCAATTATTAAATGTACAAAATAAAGTTAAAAAAATAAAAATTTTAAAAAATAAGAAAAAAAAGAAAGAGGATACCAGTTCACACCTTATACAAAATTAACTCAGAATGGATCAAGGACCTCCTAGAAAGGAAGAACTTTTATCATGGATGTGGAGGCAGTGGCCACTGGAGGATATGAGGGGAGGGAGAGAGAAAAATAGGTGTAATTTGGGGCCATTTGGGGGACTTGGGAATTATCCTGAATAACATTTCAATGACAGATACGGGCCATAGTATATGACGTAATAACTTGCAAAAATGTGCGGGAAAGAGTGTAACCTACAATGTAAACTATTATCATCGCTTACTGGCAATGCCCCAAGATGTGTTCATCAATTGTGACAAATGTACCACTAATGAAGGATGTTGCTGATGTGGGAAAATGTGGGAGGCCTAGGGAAAGGGGCATATGGGAATCCCCTATATTTTTTTGTATAACATTTATATAATCTAGGTTTCTTTTAAAAAATAAAAAAGTGTATTTTAAAAATATGGATCAAGGACCTAAATATAAAAGCTAAAACCATAAAACTCTTACAAGAAAATGTAGGGAAAGATCTTCAAGATCTTGTGGTAGGTGGCAGTTTCTTAACCTTACACCTAAAGAACAAACAACAAAAGAAAAAATAGATAAATGTGATGTCCTCCAAATTAAATGCTGTTGTTCTTCAAAAGATTTTGTCAAGAAAGTAAAAAGGCAGCTTACTCAATGGGAGATAATATTTGGAAACCACATATCTGACAAGGGTTTGATCTCCATGTTATATAGAGATCATACAACCCAATGATAAAAAGACAAGCAACCAATTTAAAAATGGGCAAAAGACTTGAATAAACATTTTTCCAAAGAGGAAACACAAATGGCCAAAAATCACATGAAAAATTATTCAACATCAGTAGCTATTAGGGAAATGCAGGTTAAAACTACAATGAGATACCATTTCACATCTTATAGAATGTCCATCATTAAAAAAAAAAAACAACACACACACACACAAAACTACAAGTGCTGGAGAGGATGTGGAGAAATAGGAACCCTTCTTCACCATTGATGGGAATGTAGAATGGTGCAGCCCCTGTGGAAGACAGTTTGGCGGTACCTCAAGAAGCTAAATATAGAACTGCTGTATGATCCAGCAATCCTGTTATTAGGAATATATTCAGAAGAACTGGAAGCAGGGCATGAACTGACATTTGCACACGGTTGTTCACAGCAGCATTATTCCCAATTGCTAAAATATGGAATCAGCCCAAGTGTCCATCAACTGATGGATAAACAAAAATGTCAAATATACATACAATGGAATACTACTCAGCTGTAAGAAGGAATGAAATCAGATGCATATGACAACGTGGATGAACCCTGAGGATACTATGTTGAGTGAAATAAGCCAGACACCAAAGAACAAATAATGAATCGTCTCACTAATATGAACTAAATACGAGTAAACGCATGGAGGTAAGCTCTGGAGCATAGGTTACTAGGAGAGAGAATGTGGGGTGAGAATGGAAGCTTAATGTACGCAAAATTTTTAATAAGGTTTATTGTAAAAGTGTGGAGATGAATAGATTTGATAGTAACACATTATACTGAGTGTAACACTGCTGATTTATAAATAAGATTGTGGCTGAAAGGGGTAGTCTGTGGACATTAATGTCAATTAAAAGAAAGCTAGAGAATCTAGGGATGGTGTAACAGAGATTTCAGTCATGGATGAAGACTGTGGTTAACAGTATAGGAATATTCTTTTCCAAAGTGTTAAGAATATGATGATACGGGACAAGCAAAACTAATGTAACTTATGGACATAGTTAACAGTAATATTGTAGTGTTTTTACAATGGCAAAGAAGATACTACATCAATTCTAAGAGACAACTATAGAGGATATAAGGGGCTATGGGATTTTTCCTTTTGGAGTAATGAAAATGATCTAAAATTGACTGAGGTGATGACAGCACAACTCTGTGATGAAAAGGAGAGCCACTGAGTGTACACTTTGGACTGTACAAGGTATGGGACTGTATAACACAGGGAATCGAGTGGTGGAAGATGGACTATGGTTAACAGGACAAATATGAGACTGTTCCTTCATGAACTATAACAAATTTATAATACTAATACAGGGTGACATTAACTGGTTGGGTTGAGGGGAAAATACACCAAATGTAAGATATGGGTTATAGCCAGTAATTTTTTTTTTTAAAGATTTATTTCATTTATTTATTTATCCCCCTCCCCCCGCCCTTGCTGCTTGTGCTTGCTGTGTCCATTTGTTGTGCGTTTATCTCTGTCTGCTTGTCTCCCTTTTGTTGTGTCATGTTGCTGTGCTGGCTCACCGGTGCTGCAGGGGCCGGCTTGCCTTCACCAGAAGTCTCCGGAAATCGAACCTGGGGCCTCCCATATGGTAAACGGGGGCCTAACCACTTGGGCCACATCTGCTTCCCAGTAGTAATATTTTGATGATGCTTTCATAGTTTTTAACAAATGTTTCACCACAATGCAAGGTATTGGTGGTGGGGTGATGTATGGCAGCCCTGTATGATGTTATGCATGTTTGTTTTGTAAATTCACAACTTTTACTATGCATTTATTGTTTATATATGTTCATGTATGAATGATGTACTTCAATAAAGTTTTAAAAAAATTAAATCAGTGAAGATAAATGGAAAAATGTATGTCAAAGTTGATCACTTTGCTCATTTGAAGAAGTGTTTAGAAATAGAAAGCTAGTTCTGAGCTTCAATTAGATTCAGAAGACATTTATCACAAAGGTTTATATTTACTGGTAATATTTAAAGGATAGCAGCATATGATTAAGAATTACCTGCTATTCTCTGCATTTCACAAAGGGTATGTTTGTATGTGACAGTAAAACTTCCTACACTTAATCCTGAAAGCATGCAATTTCCTTCCCACACAAAGACCAGTTTTTTTTTGTTTTTTTTTTGCCTCAAATTCTATGAATAAGTTCATTAAACACATGCAATGTCCTGTGTAGGGCTGTTTCCTCATTTGAGTTGCTCTCGTGTATAAAGTCTAAACATAATCTTGTAAAACCCCATCACTTAATAAAAAACTATGAAATAGCGACATAAAAATATTTTAAATGATGTTTTCGGATCTTAGTGAGAATACTTTAAACAGTACCTAGTATCACAAAGTTTCAGATAAACTAAATTAATTCCCCTTAACTGAAATGCTTGATAATATGGAAATCAAAGTCACACAATTTTATTTAAGTTAGAAAATATATCAGTAGAAGGCAAAATTCAGCTAAAGACAATCTTCTGTTATCCCCTAGTCTATATTATTTCTTACTGAAATACCCAAAGGATCTCATTATTAATAGACTGAGATAGCCTGGTTCTGTGGACTCACTGTATTATCGTGAAGTCCAAGTGTATACTGACCCAGTACACACCACATATATGTTCAACAGAAACTAAATTTCAGAAAAAGAATACTTAATCCTTACTACATATTCCAAGGTTATGTGCTCTGATATTTTTTCTATTCTGTTGTATTTTTTCAGCTTTTACACAAAACGGGTACCCATTAAATACCTACTATGATGGTTTGTTGTGAAGATTAGATGGCCATTGTATTGTTAGTGATATGCAGTGATTGTCTGCTAGTTGAATGGCATGCAGAAGTATCTGCTGGGACCAGAAATTATCTCATAAGGGAATGGTGATGGAGAACTTTTAAAATGCTGCCAACAGTCATCAGTCAAGCTGTTATTCCCTTCTTTCCTTGTATCTCTAATGCATGTGCAATTTGTAATGAAAGCTTTAGTTAGTGTATTTATATTATATTAAAAAAAATAATAAAAACTGCCAATAGGGTCAATGGGCTTTAGGGTAATGTGCACATTAATAAGTTGCTAGCACTGTGAAATTTTAAGGATATGTCAAATATTGGCTTTAGGTGTTTTGGACTCACTCAGCAGTCTCACCTCTACAATAGACATGGCAGCTAAAGAAAGGTTCCTTGGCAGGCATCCCATTACCGACAATGGAACATATCCTAGATGTGCCAAAGGAATAAATCAGAGGACATCCAAGTGAAGGTGAAGCTTTTTATTCTATGCCAGTTTGCGTTAGGAACATTTCTAAAACTTACAGCACTTCAAAGGAAACCCAAACAACTTACGTTATTGAAAGCCTCATTTCAACGTCAGTTCCTTATCGTTCAGTTCTGTTTGTGAGAAGAGGAAACTTTACTAGAATGAACGGTTCTCTTTTATTTTTTTAGTATAAAACAACTCCTTTATATTTTAGAAAACTAGATAGATAACATCTTTATATAATGTAAAAATAAAGCTATGAGGCCAGATAGGCTTATCTCACCCTTAGAAATATAAATTGGTATGTGAAAGGAAACATCACTTTTAAGTGATTTTATTTGGTCACTAAAGCATATGTTCTAAAGACAGAACAAAATAAATATAGTGATATCAGTGAGAATCAATAATCAGTTCATTTTACATGAAGGTTAAAAAAAAAAAAAAAAAAAGAAAAAGAAAGAAAGAAAGGATGATCCTAGCAGTAAAAGTCTGTGGGTGAAATCCTGTAGAGTAAGCAGAAGGGTGGGTGAGGCACACAGAATAAAGAGGTTTAAGTGATACATGATGCTTCATAGTTACTTTTTCTTTTTTAAGATTTATTTCTCCCCACCCCACCCCCTCGCTGTCTGCTCTCTCTGTGTTCTTCCGGGTCTGCTTGTCTTCTCTTTAGGCAGCTCCAGGAACCGATCCTGGGACCTTCTGGAGTGGAGAGATGCGCTCAATCTCTTGCGCCACCTCAGCTCCCTGGTCTGCTGCGTCTCGTTTTGTTGCGTCATCTTGCTGCGCCAGCTCCCTGCCGGGCCAAGCTCTCCTCTTGGCCCTGCTCTCTGCTCGCGCCAGCTGGCCCTTCACCAGGAGGCCCCAGGAATCAAACCGTGGACATCCTACATGGTAGACCAGAGCCCGATCGCTTGAGCCACATCCAGTTCCCCCTACTTAATGAAAATACATGTTCCTGAAAAGTTCGCTAAAAATTTCTCTGAGCTTTATCGAGGATTCACCATGTTTGCATTTTGGCTTGCCTTCCAATTGTAGGCATTTAAAACTCTAGGTGTCCTGGCCTCCACCTCAGAAAGCCACAGCAGAAGGGCACTATTTTCATCTCCATGGTGTGTCATCTGCGATTATTCTGTGCACGAATAAACTACAAGTACTGACCACGTGTACACAGAGGCGTACACGCTTAAGGCACGCGGGCCGCAGGGTCTCCAGCCCAGGGCGGTTGACGCAGCCGCGACCCCTCCCCTCCCCGCCTGGAGCCGGACAGGTTCCCGGCCGCTCCGGCCGCGACGCGCGCGGAGGAGAAAGCCCCGGGCGTCACCTGAGCCACACGTGCAGGCCGCGGCCTCCCCGGCCCGCAGCTCCCGCTCCCTGCGGTCGCACTCACCCACGGCGCCCGCAGCCGCAGCCGCCGCCACCGCCCAGAGCGCGCCAGCCATCTTGGGAGCCGCGGCGCGCCAGGGCCCAGCTCGCCTCGACGGCGGCCGGGAGGCGGCGCAGGCGCCAAGGGGCGGGGCAGCAGCTGGGGGGGCGGGGTAGGGCCAGGGGGCGGGGCTACGCGGCGAAGGGCGGGGCGGGTGCCAGGGGGCGGAGCGGGAGAGCGAGGGCCGCAGGCAGACGCGTCCAGGGGGCGTGGTAAACGCGGCTCGTCCTTCTTCAGTCCAGGGTTGCAGCGAAGCCATCTCTTGTATCGGGGAAGTGGGAACTTGAAGCAAGATCCCGTCCGGCCTTGCGGGCCCCTAGGGAATACTAGAAAGGCGCTGGGGCCCACCAGCGGACATTTCTAGACCCCTCCCCTTTTCCCCGCCCCCTAGCGCGGGTGCTGCGATTGGCTCTGGCGGAGGGTGGGCCCAGCCGCGCGCCGCGGAACTTTTGTCTTCCGGCTCCGGCTTCCGCCGGGCGCGTCTTCACGGCGCTTCCGGGCGATTTTCTTCCGTCGCATTCGGCTCAGGGCGGGGAGCTGCGGTCAGCTATGGCGCCGCGCGTCTGGCGTCGTCGGATCCTGGAGCGGTGTCTGAAGGAGGTTGGGAAAGCCACCGACCGGCCCGAGTGCTTCCTCACGTAAGTGCGCGGAGCCCGGGCGCTGGCCGCAGGCTCTCCCCGGCAAACCCTGGAGTACGGGAAAGTCAAGGGGCACGTGTAGATCACGCTTCCTCCGATTTCAGATGAAACGTACCCTCCCCTAAATTATTAACATTTTAGAAGCCATCGGAAGCTGCAAAGTGAGATATCAGTTGGTTTATTGAAACAAAACTGGCAAAAGACAAAATGTAGTGGAGTTGAAATTTACAGCATTTTATTCGGGACACCCGGGTTGCTGCAGTAGCAGCAAGAAAAGCTTCGTTCGTGTGCAGAAGCGAAAAAGCAGCTTCGAGGCCAGGAAGTTGGTGGGCAGTTTTATCAGTAGTAAGAAAGAACTTGGCTCGGTTTTGTTGCTTGGAGCAGGGATCTGTTAGTCTTATAGAGGTGGGTCAAGTGGAAGCGGGGCTTTATTTTTAATTGGACTAGGGTGTTTAGGGGTTTAATTGACTTCGGTGGTCGAGCGTCGAAGTATGGACTTTCCGAAGAGGATGTTTGCTACATAAACTATGCTAGTTCAGGGAATTTAACTTTTGTGTTGTGAAAAAACCCAGGAGATACTTTTTATTATATTTATCAAAACCAAAGTCCCTTAAGATCTACCCCCCTACACACACCTCATTCACGCCAGGCTCCGTTTTTCCTCCCACGTGCTCCCAAAGCCCCAGTGCTTGGCAATCACACTTTATTGAATGTATTAACTTGTCCGTTGTCTGTCCACCCCAACGATTGGATCCTTGAGATCTAGGATTGTGATTTTCATCTCTTTTCCCAGTACAAGCTTTCTGTATGTGTTTCGCTGAAGAATTTCAGATTCATTCTATGATATTAGTATGTTCAGATTTGTATTTCAAATGCTGACTTCTCCCTTGAGCTCCAGAGTCAGGGCAACTACAGTCACATACTCTCAGCATCTCAATTTCACTATACCCTCCCTGCCCTTAAATTTCTTCCCCAGGCTCCAGCTTTCTCTTCTCTCTATAAAGGACACCTCTGTCTTTCCAGTTGTTCTAGGAAACAACCAGGGTCCTTAGTTGATGTCTTCTTTTCTCTCAATTCTATGTCAAAGTCATTAGGAAACCCTGTCAATTCTATCTCCAAATTCTGTTTTGAAATCCAGCTGCTCTCACCATCTCCACTGCTCTAACCACAGCACAAGCCACCCTCATTTGGATTTTCTAATCTCCCTACATTCATTTTTTTTCCTGGATAGAATACCTTTCCAAAACTGAATCATAGCATTTTACTACTTGCTTAAAACCTTCTAGTGGCTTCTAATTGTATATAAAATGGCAAACTCTTGCCTCTGAGTCTTTCATCATTTGGCCCCTACCTACCTCTCCAACCATGCTGACCTTTCTGTTCCTAGAGCTTACAAGCCAGTCATTTCTCAGGAACTTTGTGTTTGTTATTTCTTCTGCCTGGAAATGTCCAGATCTTTGCAAGGCTGTCTCCTCCTTAACTATAGGTTTTGATTCAGATGTCGCATCCACAGATAGGTTTTCCCTGACCACTCTAGCTAAAGCAAGTATTGTCCATTGATTGAGTGAAAAAGTAACATACAATGTTGCAGAGTTGAGAATTTAAGGCTGAGAGTCACTATATGTCTCTAAACAGATAGATCTGTAATGATATTCCTCCTAAAATCTGTACAACAGTTTCACGGATATTTAGTAGATAGTTTTTATATCACTGTGGCTCATCAGCATGATAATACACTGTTGGGAGTCAGAATCTATACTTAAAATTGACCCTTTATTCATATTTTACTTTGCAAAAGAGTTAGGCTTTAAATTTTTTAACTTTTCCCCTCATTATAGGATTCAAGATGGATTGGCATCAAATTTCACTTCTTTAACAAAAGTACTGTATGACTTTCATAAAATACTAGAGAATAATGATGGGATCCAAGGGAGTTGTTTAAAAAAACTAGTAATAGACAATTTTGATGATGAGCAGATTTGGCAACAACTGGAATTGCAAAACAAACCGATTTTGCAGTACTTCCAGGATGCTGTTAGTGAAGCTGTTAAAGATGAAGATATCAGTCTTCTCCCAGAGAGTGAAGAGGAGTGTGAAGAGGATGGCTCAGAGATGGAGGCTAATGGCCAAGAGGACCTAGAACAAGACTTGGAGGAGGTAGAAGCATTGGAGCCTGGTGGTGATGATCTTAAAGGGGATGAGAGAGCTAAAAACTCAAGCAAATTTGATGTGACGACAAGCCTGGCTTTCAGCGATGAAGATTCTGACCTTGACTTTGATATCAGCAAACTGGAACAGCAAAGCAAGGTGCAAAAGAAAGTGCCTGGGAAACCAAGAGAAAAGTCCATAGTAGATGATAAGTTCTTCAAACTATCTGAAATGGAGACCTTTTTAGAAAAAGTAGAAAAAGAAGAGGAACAAAAAGATGATGAAGAGGAGGAAGGTGTTAATTTTTTTGAAGATGTTGGTTCGGAAGATGAGGAAGAACTGTTTGGAAATCAAAAACTTAAGGTAAAGTTTTGAGAGGGGGGAGAGAGAGTGTGTGTGCTGTTTTCCTCCTCAAATTAGGTTTTGTTTACTTTCTTTAGGAGAGGTGTAAAGCACCTCAACATTTACCAGGGCATAAGTGAAATATTTAGACTAATTGAAAGAAAAATTGACTGGAATAATTAAAGTGAAGCTGTCGTTTCTTTACCTCAAAACACTTCTCTTGTAATGTAGGTTAAGAATCATAATTACGGGAAGCGGCTGTGGTTCAATTGGTTGGACTCCCATTTACCATATGGGAGGCCCTGGGTTTGATTCCCCGGGGCCTCCTGGTGAAGGCGAGCCAGGAGATGACAGCCCTCGCAGGTGCAGCCAGATGACGCAACAAAGGGAGAAAAGCCGACACAGAAAAATGCACAGGAAACAGACACAGCAAGCACAAGCAGCAAGGGGGGATAGATAGATAGATAGATAGATAGATAGATAAATAAATAAATAAATAAATAAATAAATAAATAAATAAATAAATAAATAAATAAAATCTTAAAAAAAAAAAAAAAGAATCATAATTACACATGTTAGCGATAGTCAGAATTTTCCTCAAACATGTTTTCACAAAACGAAGGTGATTGTATACTTAAATTTGGTTGGAGCTATTTTGGAAATATTTGTAGTTAGCTTTAGAAGTTGGGAATATTATGTCTTGTCTAATCGATTATAAGTGATTCTATATTGCCATTCAGTTTGTTATGCACCAGATGTTCTTAGGGTTTTATGGTAGTGTTATTAGTTGCCAATTTTCACTAATAATTGTTTTTGGCTTGATGTATTAAAGTTAGCCCTATATGTTTACTACACACAGATGCACACCTTTTAATGTGTTTTTCTATCCTTAATTAAGTTTTAAAAATCTTTTTTTTAAATTTCAGTTAGTTAAAAGTTCCAGAAACTTGAAATACAAAGATTTCTTTGATCCAATTGAAAGTGATGAAGATGTAGGAGGTGATCATGAGGAACTGGGTTCAAATGAAGAAGAGGAAGAAATTGCTGAAGAAGATGAAGAAGGTATTTCTGAATCGTGAGTATTTTGAATCATGCATTCCATTGTAAGCTGGAGCAGCCCAGCCTTGTCTGTGTACTTATAGTTGTCAAATGTTTGTCTCAAGCAGTTAGATTCCCTAAGATTGAATACTCTCAAGATGGCCAGAAGAAAATCTCTAAATTTGAAAGAACGTTAGAAATCACCTAATGAAGAAAAATCTCTCTTGGAGTAGCAATTAAACTTTCATACAAAGAGCTTTGATTTGTTTTCTATGCTATTAAAATTTCCTGATGTTAAATTTCTGAGATAAGTTTGCATTTTAAATAGATTGAGGAACAATTCATTATCTACATATTAGATGCTTTTTATTCTGTTTCTTACATAGCATTTCACTTAAATAGTTTCTTCTGTTATCCTGTAATAACTCAATGATTTTGGAAGTTCTGAAACTTTTGTTTGGTTGTATTAAGTATACAAAAGATGGGAAAATTGAGATTTTTTTTGTTTGCTTGTTATCTTAATGAAAGGGAGTTTATTTCCTTTTTTATAATTTTTTTAATGATAATAGGGATGAAGTTGATGATCTTGAAGAAAGTGAAGGCAGTAAAAAACATAAAGAAGGTTTGAAAAGAGTGACCTTTGCTTTGCCAAATGATGAAGAAGATGGAGAAACTAAAGATGGAAATTCCTTAAATGTACAGAGAAATTCTGAAGTTAAATCATCTTTTGAAAAAAGACAAGAAAAAGTAACTATTTGGCCTTTAAGGAATTTTTTTATATGCTTGTTAAGTATATATGTTATATGCATGTTAAGGCTGTGGGTAAAGATTCACAAATTACTAACTAATCTACCCTGTTTTTCTTGGTGGAACTGTTAATCATCCTTTTTTTTTTTTTTTTTTTAGGAAAAAAAAAAAAAAAAAGCTCTTTCCTCTCTTTCTAAAGCACACTATATAGATGTTAGATACCTTTGTGGAAAGCATCTAACTTGCCAGAATCAGTTCCTGCATTTCCCTGCTTGGGGCTTTTGGTTTAGGGCCCGTGTTTTAAAGTGCTCTCTTGTCTCTGTCCTCGGTGTCTTACCACTGGGTGTCTCTCCTGATTAGCCATCCTGTGCGCCTCCCCAGGTGTCTGTCTCAGATGGTCTGAAGGATAATTGGCTGCTGTTCGCAACTGTAGGTATAACTCTGTTTCCTAGGTGTGCAATAACTCCTTTTGTCGCTTTCTTAGATGAATGAAAAAATTGCATCTTTAGAAAAAGAATTGTTGGGGAAAAAACCTTGGCAGCTTCAAGGTGAAGTGACAGCACAAAAGAGACCAGAAAACAGCCTCTTAGAAGAGACACTGCACTTTGACCATGCCGTCCGCATGGGTACGTGTGTGCCTTCAACTTCTGCCACTGTTTGTCTCTGTGCTTCTCCTCTGGCTCTTGTTTCATAGAAAGATTTAAAGTGTTACCTCTTTGTCCCATAATTTTTTAACGTAAAATGCTAACATACAGCAGTTTGGGGAAAAAAGTTCAGTGAGCATCTGTATGCCATTCAGCTGGATTCACCAATTAACATTTTGCCCAATATTATCTGCTTTCTCTCCCTTTATATACCTGTGTATATGTGTGTACACAATTTTTTTCCCTGAATCATCTGAATACTTTCACATGTAACTTCTAGGAACCAGGGTATTGTCTGTCTATAACTGCACTACCGTTAATACATCTCAATTGTTCACTCTTGCTACACTATTACATAATGTACAGTCCAGAATCAGATTTTTTGTAGCAATCTGTTTACAGGGCTTGCCTGCTGGCAGTGTCCCCTGATAAAATTGTGAAACCCTGGATTTTAAATTGAGTTCTTTCTTGTATCTGCTAAGTCAAAATGAGTGTCCGTTTTATTTCAGTGGAAGAGAAAATGGAAAAGAGAGAGTCCCCAGGTACATGGTTTAAAAATACCAGCTACCATAGATACTCTGAATTTTGTGGCTCTCAAACTTGACCGTGCAGCCGAAGGACTTGCTAAACCCAGACTGCTGCCCTTCACCTCCCCACTTCCTGATGCAGTTGGTTGGGGGTGAGGCCGGGAATTTGCATTTCTAACAGATTTCCAGCTGTTGCTGATGCTGCTGGTCCAAGGTCCCTCTTTGAGAACCACTCTTCTAGTTCATCTCCACCTACGTAGTGCATGTTTTATTTCCTTTAGCACCTGTGATCACAGAGGAAACCACCCTTCAACTAGAAGATATCATTAAGCAGAGGATACGAGATCAGGTCGGTAAGAATTTAATTTAATTTAGCTTAAAATGCATGAAAATTGTTAGAAATAATGAGGCGACGTTGAGAATAGAAAACTTCGTTTGTATGAGTTTATTTAAAAGCCTCAAATTTGGACAAAGGGCATCCTCAACTCTTTGTAGGGCACTGTTCTTCTCCACCAGTGCCCTTGTGCTTAGGGAGAGAGGTGCAGCCAGAAGCAATTGCCAGTCTCTTTCCACTTCTCACTGACCTTCCAAGAGTGGGGGAGGGTATGGCTGACTGGTTTGACATCGTCCTGCCCGGGACCGTGGTCTAGACACAGTGTTTGGTCTAGCAAATAAAGTATGTGTTTTTTCCAAATGTTTAAAACCTAAAGAGCTTTAAGAATTAATCTTATTTTGTAAAGTTAGAATAAAACATAGGTATATGACATGCACAATGAGAGTTGAATGGTGTTTGGTAGAAAGTGTTTGGAAGGTGGTTACTATGTGCAAGGCTTGCTGGAATTTGAAGTCAAACAAGACAAATCAAGTCTTGACTTTTAAATGAACCATGAGGGAGAGATGTGGAGTTAAAGTTGATAGCCAGGTAGAAAGACGTATTTATGATAAAAAAGTAAGTTTTAGTAGTGCCTTGTTTGTGTTTCATAATGCTTATTCTTTGTGATTTCAGTGGTCATTTCAAAGGTTGAAAATTCCCTTCTTTTCACTATAATTTAAAAGATTTTTTAGGTCAGTCTAGAAATAAATTGTAGATTTTGTTAATTTATGTTCTGCCCACCCCTTACAGGCTTGGGATGATGTCGTCCGTAAAGAAAAACCTAAGGAGGATGCATATGAATATAAAAAGCGCCTTACATTAGATCATGAGAAAAGTAAATTGAGCCTTGCTGAAATATATGAACAAGAATATGTCAAACTCAATCAGGTAAGGAAGCCTCTAAAGCGAAACCATTATTAAGGGGAAAGAAGTAGAGAACAAGCCTTTTCATGGCTATTGAAATTCATAAAACCTAGGCTTCCTGACTCTTCCTCATTTATGTGCGAGACCAGCATGCCAGGAACGGGGTTGTAATATTCTGAGGGCCTGGGGGTGGTTTTGCAGGTCACGTCATACTTCTACAGCTAGTTATCAACTTTGCAGTGATTATGATATTAATGCTACAAGTTAAAAAGCATTTCCCCTTGATGATTTTGATATGTTTTGTAAAATTGTCTGAATCATTCTGAATTTTAGGTCTGGTGTTTTTGTTCTTTTACTTCTAAAAAATATCAGGGTACGGATGTGGCTTAAGCAGGTGAGCACTCACCTCCCACATGGGAGGTCCCAGTTTTGGTTCCCGGTGCCTCCTGAAAAAAACAAACAACAAGCAAAACAAACGAAAAAACCAGCTTGGGGAAACCGATGTGGCTCAGTAGTTGAGTGCTAGCTTTCCACATATGAGGTCCTGGGTTCATTACCCGGTCCCCAGTTCCTCAAAAAAAAAAAAAAAAAAAAATTTAGCAGGGTAACCTATTTATAGGATAAGGTTATATTCTGGATATCCCGGAGGTGCCCAAGAAGTAATAATTGAATGATTTCTTGGCATTTGATTTATTGGGAATGTGTTAAATAGTTGCTTGGAGATGAGATAGCACTTTTATTCTGCACAAGCCATGTAAGAGTCATATTGAAGTAAGAGTGAAATTGAAGAACCGGAGAGACTTGGATTAAGATCCGTTCTGCCTGTCTTACAACCCAGGGCAGTAGTTGAAGGAAATGTGTGCAGTGGCCATGCTTATTGAATGTCATCTGGCTACTTTGAGGTGGTTCAGTAGATACAGAAATATTTGGTAACCGTGAAATGTAAAAATTACGTATGTAGTATGACACCTTGTATCAGCTATGTAAGCATTACTTTTTTTTTAAAGATTTTATTTATTTATCCATTTATCCCCCCCTTGCTGCTTGTGCTCGCTGGGTCAGCTAACCACGCCGTGCGGGCGGGCTTGCCTTCACCAGGAGGCCCCGGGAACCGAACCCGGGGCCTCCCATATGGTAAACGGGAGCCCTACTGATTGAGCCACAGCCGCTTCCCCTTTTATTTTTGTTTTAGAAGTCAATAGCCAGACTAAGTGAAACAAACTAGACAAAAGATACTATGTATTGACTCCATCTATACATAATATAAGTACTAATAAATTAGATGGAAACAGAGTAACAGCTATGTATGGCAGGGGGAATACATTGAGAGGTGATTATCAGAGGGTAGAGTTTTTTTTGTTTGATTTTTGTTTATTATTATTGTTGGGATAATAAAAATGTTCTAATGAAGTGATTATACCACAACTCTGTGATTATACCTAATACTACTGATTGTACACTTTGAATGGATTGTATGCTTTACTAATATGTATCAATAAAATTGAAAAAAAAAATCAATAGCCAGTTCAGAAATTTTTGAGCACAGACATAGACTTCTAATTATTAAAAAAAAAAAAACCTGGGCCATCAGAAACGTGTCATGTTTAATCTAAATTCCCTAGCTAATTCTAGACCCATTCCATTTTCCCTACGAGTTTTAGTCTGGGGATGGATGATCAATATTTCCCAAAGTTTCGTTCCATACTAGTATTAAGCAGCACGATGATTTTAGACAACACACTAATAAACTTTACTCAGAGTTATATATTTAATGTGTTTTAGGAAAACACTACAAATGAAATGTATGCTTTCACAAATATTATTACCTAGGGTGAGTCCAAAAAACATGTTTAAGGTAAAATAAATTGTGTTACGTTACCATAGTAAATAAGCAGTAGTGCAAGTGGGGTCTGTTTGTGGCCAGACACCAGGACACTGGTGGGTGACCTTGGAGACACAGCCCTGGGGGAGGTCACGGAGGCAGAGGGCTGGTGGCCTCTTATTTCCACATGCCTGGGTTTTTTTTTTTTTTTTTTTTTTTTTTTCTTTCCTCTTTTAAACAGTGTTAGCCTTTTAGAATAGGCTAAAAGGTGGGGTAAAAACAATTCACCTTTTCTCTTCTTAGTGGAATGAAGATTACCATCTAAGTTTTCAGTGGGGTTTAATCAGAATGGACCTTAAATGAATTTCTTTTAAACAAGAGAAAAGAGCCCTCACAATCCAAATGGATATTTGGGTAATTTTACCACAACTGCATTAATGCCTTAGTTCTTGACAGAAATAAATGCAGAAAAAATAAATTATTAATGCTGGCTGTGGAGGTGATGCTCTCTTCGTAAGTACTGGCATCACCATGGTATTGATAACTAATTCTGCTTGTGAAGGGGTTCTTTGAGGCTGAACCTTGGTCATGAGAAATTAGAATCCTCTCAGTGACATTTGGTGTTTTGTTCTGTGATATATCTAAGCTGTTTAGCCTGATGTTGTTGAACTTACTTCCTAAGCAAAAGACAGCAGAAGAAGAAAATCCAGAGCACGTAGAAATTCAGAAGATGATGGATTCCCTCTTCTTGAAACTGGATGCCCTTTCAAACTTCCATTTCATACCTAAACCTGTAAGTGGGTTCACATCCCAGATGGGAACTCAATTCCTCTTGGAGCAGGGCCTCCCAGAGGAGGGGCTTATGTTTGGCCCCTGGTGGGTCTGACTCCCAGCTACTGACCCAGCCTCACCTGCAGTGAGCCCCCAGACCCTGGGTGTAGCCAGCCCACCCCCATCCTTGTTCTGTCTTCTATCGCGTTTTCTGAACACGATGGGTTTGAAGATGCGTGTAGGTGTCTGTCCTGCCATCAAGTGCCTGCTCTGTGCCAGGTGCTGTGCATTAGGTCCTTTAAGCACATTACCTTCTAATTCACATAACAGTGAAGCAGTTACTATTTCCTGAAACAGTTACTATTTCCATTTCACGGATGAAGAAACTGATGCTGAGGAAGGGGGAGGGTCAGAAGTGACTCACCACTGCTCTCTCCACTACACGATGCCCCCTGGCAAGGTTCTGACCTCTCAAATGCACTCCCTCTTTGCCTTTTTGGCTCCCACCCAGACTTGACTCAGTCCTGCCAACCCCTTGGAGCTTCCTTTCCTACTCACCATCTTCTGTGAACCCATAAAACACGGCTTGTACCATCCTTGG
The DNA here is from genome assembly GCA_026826555.1 of Tolypeutes matacus. Lineage (NCBI taxonomy): Eukaryota > Metazoa > Chordata > Mammalia > Cingulata > Chlamyphoridae > Tolypeutes > Tolypeutes matacus. The sequence continues at coordinate 429,807 of JAKSZT010031275.1, read as the reverse complement.
TATTTCGTCTTGTACTGTCTGGAAAAGAGCTGTCGTGAAACCAGGGCTGATCGAGGACTCAGAAAACTTGAGTCTAATTCTGCCACTATCTAGCTTTGTGGTTTAGGCAAATCACTTCCCATTTCATCGATAGAGTAGAGAGGAAGGTGAGTGAGCAGAAGTCATCTCCAAGGTCCTTTCTCACTGTGGTTAGGCGATTTTTCTTAGGGGAGTGTTTTGTCTTCTCAAACAGACCAGTAAATTTATTTTGGGGATGGGGGGGAGGGGGAGGGCTGTTTCTTATTTGATTTTTTTATTGAGGTATAATTGCATGACAGTAAGCTTTTGGTGGCAGGACCCATCTTTAGATTCTCAAAATGCCTAGTCTGAGGCTGTGTAAAATAAACAAATCAGGAGAAGAGTGCAGTGACCAAACTCTTCTTCCTCAGCAGCTCTCATTGTGAAACTGTCTTACTGAGGGGAAGGACAAGAGCCCTTCAGTGGCATCTCATCACTGTCAGAGTAAGACCCAGCCCCGCCCTGCGGCTTTCAGGGCCCCCGTGATTGAGCTTCGCCCTGCCCCTCCGGTCCCATCACGTGTCACTGGTTGTCTCTTCTTTGCTCCTGGCGCATCCCCTGCTTGTTTGGCTGGTCTTCTAAGACCCCTCTGTGGCTGGCTCCTTCTTGCCTCTCAGGTCGCAGGCTAACCTCCCTCATCAGCTGACCTTCCGTGGCTCTTTATGCGAAGCAGCCTGCCCACCCAGCCTCCTGCACCTGTCATCAGTCTGCGCTCTTCCTTCCTAGCACAGAGTACACTTGCAGTCTTCAGGGAATTGTGATTGTTCTTCTCTACTCATCTTTTTAGCCAGCACAAACCATGTCTGTTTTGTTCACTGCCGTGTCACTACCGAGATCTTAACCCAAGCACAGAGCCCGACATGGGGGACTCATCGGGCATGCCTTGGCGTCTTGGATTTGATTGAGAAGTGAATATTTTGTGTGCATGTGAAAAGTGTTTTTTATTTTTTCCCTCTTGAGCTCAGGGCTGTTAGTCTGGGGCCCCGTTAACAGTCCTCTGGGCTGTTCACCTGGCGCTTCACAGCTGTCGCTACAGACACCATTGACTGTCCTTTGCCCGTTGTTTTGTTGTTGCTTTTTGCCTTTTTCTGTTTTTTTTTCATATTTCTCTTTAAACTGTAGCATGGATCACAGTGTTCCTAATAAATAGTTGAATAGTGGTCCAGTGGAAGAAATGATTTCTCTCACACTTTACTCCTGTGTCTGGGATGCTGGCATGTATTGGTGTTTTTTGATTTTGTTCTTCCTGAAGCTCCCTGGGACAGATATCTACTGAGTTAACTGATGTGAGCTCAGGGCTGAGCTCAAGAGGATGCATGTGAAGGGGTCAGAGGCTCCTTTCCAGGCCTGCCCCGCTCGCCTGCGCCTCCCCCGTGCTGGCTGACCAAGCGGTCAGACATCCTTCTCTCTGTCTTACCTGTTCCTCGAGGCCCCTCGAGGCATGCAGGAATGAAGCATGAAGACTTTGGGATAGTATAGCTGCTCTATGTGTAGCAGCCACTGTCCTTTCATCACCGGGATCAGGATCTTACTGTGCTTCAAAGAAAGGTTTCAAGTTTTGAATTTCTTAGATCTTTCAAAAAGAGAAAAAGATAAAAATCAAAATAAATGAATTCAGCTAGCAATTGCATTCTTTCTCTTTTTAATTGAGAAGTTTGATTTAGTTTAATACTATTTTAGGTTTTTAGTTTTAGTTCAGTATCATTTCATAATTATGTTTACAAAGATGTTTTCAGTAGCTGGGAATTCAGAAAATTAGTTTGTCAAAAAGTATATATTTTACCTCTTGTTCCCATAACCATTTTTCCTTGCATCGTCTTTTTCCATAAATTTATCTAATAGGATCACAATTCACATATTTTAGAGCTTCTTCTGGCATCCCATTAAACATGCTATCTCCTTTCTAGCCTGTACCAGAGATTAAAGTTGTGTCAAATCTGCCGGCCATAACCATGGAGGAAGTGGCTCCAGTGAGCGTTAGTGATGCAGCTCTCCTGGCCCCAGAAGAAATCAAGGTAAAGACGCCATTGTTAAAACTTAAACATCTGTTTATAAATTAGTTGTTTATAACCAGATTTCCTTTAATAGTTTTTATCATCGTGTATATCAGCAGTTTCTAAGTGCAATCAGACTAGTAATGTGGTAACATTATAATGTAATGATATATCAACACCAGCCTCCTATTTTTAGGCATTATTATGATGTGCGGATACGAGAGTTATTACGAAAAGTGGGTTATAAATATCATAAGCATTAGCATCTTATAATAATCCTATTTGAATAATTGGAGTGATCTTAGGTTTAAAACATTGTTTTTATATACTAGCAAAACTCTTGTTATCAGCATTTCTCCTTATTTTGTCCATTTAACACTTAATAGTAGTGGAATTGGAGTGAGCGCTTGGCTCTACCTGGCGCAGGCAGTCTTGCCTTAAGTGGTAGTGATGGCCTCTGCCAGGCTGTCTTGACGCTAGCTTAGCAGGGCCTCTTTCCCCTCCTACTTTGCTTTGCTATCCCGCCCCACTCCCTCTGTCAGAGCCTCTGCCACCTCAGTGCAAGTGTCTTCCCTGGCAGGATGGGCTGCAGCTGAGAGGAGAAAAGAGAAAGTGGGTGCTCACTCTGGGTAGGCGTCTGCGTCCCTCCCTCCATCCCACTGGCTGTTGTTGGCAGCTTAGAGCTGAAGGGTCAGAGGCAGTGCTGGAGCCCAAGGGCTGCAGGGGCTGCTGCTTGGGTGCTGAGCTCATACCCAGCTCGCCGTCCATGCACCCCTTCCTAAGTTAGTGGGGTTTTGTGTTTTGTTTTTGAAAGCCGTCATTTAAATTTTTTTTTCACCTTTAAAACGTTTTATTACATCAATCAGTTTGTCCGGGTTATAGGAAATCAACCCAACAGTGAAGAACTACAACCTCTATAACTGAGTTTCTTTTGGTAATACAAAAATAAGGAGCTTCTTTTTGTTTCCTAAAATAGAATAAATCTAAAGGACTGAACTATATCCACCTGTACAGTCATTTTATATAAATACATGTTAAAGTACTGGAAAATAACCTTCCACCTAAAACATATAACTGCATTTATGAGCAAATAAGGGAAATGTATTCTTTACTTCTAATAATTAAGTCATGGTGTATATGACAGCTAAACTACTAAAAAAGACTTCATTCTGAAGCACAAAAAAAAATCATCAGGGAGGCCGGACAGCCGACTCCCATTCGGCACAGACACGCTTGGCTGAATGATCCTGGGCACGGTGCAGGGAGCAGTCAGTGCCACAGCCAGCTGGCAAAAGGAGGTTCTCTAGCTTACCCACCCAGCGTCTGGTAACCCACATACAGCCTAAGTCTAGGCTGAACATTTTACATACAGAAAATAGGGAAAGCCATCAGTTTAATGATAAGACTCTTCACCTCTTGAAAGTCAGTATTTTGCATGCCCAAAACCAACTCCCAAACTCTAGCTGGAGCTATTTTCTATTTCTCCATTTCCTTGGGCCAAGCTGGGAAGAAGGGCAGAATTCCAACCCGGAGCACTGACTGTACGTGGAGGGAGGGTCGACTTTCTCGGAAGAACGTGGTGGTGACGTGCCCCTGGTTCATTTCTGGGTTTCTCCACAGGCCAGTTCCAAACCTCCAGGATAAGGGGGATAAGGAGCTTGCGCTTGCGCCACAGTTCACAGCATGCGCCTAGCCCGCTGGCTCGGGTCAGGCGTCCTCCCCGTTGTGATCAGGGCGCGCAGTGGGGCTGCTGCACGTGCTCACCTGCGCCGTGGGCGCGCGCTGGCCGTGCTCCGCGGAGTCGGGCTGTGCGGTTCCTCCTGTCCCAGCGCCCAGGCTCGGGTTAGGCGACATCAACTAGGACATGGTGGCTTTTGTTTTTTAACGCTTTGTTTTGGAATTTCAAACCTACAGGACAGTTGCAAAAATAGTACAAAACCAACACAGAGAAGCAATATGACCCTGCCCAGGAACCCAGATTTACCAGCTTTTAACTGTTTGCCAGTTTGCTGTATTGTTCCATTTCCTGGACATTTGAGAGTATGGTGCCTTTGTCATACTTCTTGAACATTAAGGCTTCAATGTATATTTCCTAAGAACTATGATAATCGCCTTGTAACATCGTTACAGTTACTTAGATCAAGAAATGCAACGTTGATGTAAAGCATGCAGTTTATTTATTTATTTATTTTTTTTTACCGGGAGGTACCGGGGATCGAACCCCGGTCTCTCCATATGGTAGACGGACGCCGAACCTCTTGAGCCACATCCGTTTCCCAAGCATGCAGTTTATATTCCATATTTTTCAGTTGTCCCAATAATGTCCCTTGGCTCTTTCTCCTCCGTTATTAGGTCCAGTCCAGGATCATGTAGTGTGTTTAAGTGTCAGTGTCTCTTTAGTCTCCTGCCCCTCCTTTTTCTTTCATTGCAGAAACATATACAGTATAAAATTTCCCATCTCAGCCACTCTTTAAGAAGTCCATGGGGGGAAGCGGCTGTGGCTCAATCAGTAGGGCTCCCGTTTGCCATATGGGAGGCCCCGGGTTCGGTTCCTGGGGCCTCCTGGTGAGGGCAGGCCCGCCTGCACGGCGTGGTTGGCTGACCCAGCGAGCGCAAGCAGCAAGGGGGGGATAAATGAATAAATAAATAAATAAATCTTTAAAAAAAAAAAAAAAAAAAAGAAGTCCATGGGAATAATCACATTCACGGCTTGTGCTACGCTCACCACCTTCCATTACCGAAACATTTCCATTTACTTTTTATGTACTAACTCCCTGTTCATCCTGTCCCCACCTGCGCCCTGGTAACCTGTGCTCTACTTTGTCTACAAATTTGCATTTCAGTAAGATCATACAATATTTATCCTTTTGTGTTGGTATATTTCACTCAGTGGGATGCTTTCAAGGTTCATCCATGTTGTATGTATCAGAAGTTCATTTTTTTTATAACTGAATAATATTCCATTGCATGTATATATCACACTTTGCTTATCCATTCATCTGTTGATAGACACTTGGGTTACTTCCATCTTTTGGCAGTTGTGAATAATACTGCTGTGGACATCGGTGTGCAAATATCTATTCAAGTCCCTGCTTTCAATTCTTTTGGGTATATACCTAGAAGTGGAACTCCATGGGTACTCCATGGAACTTCGTGGGTCATGTGGTAATTCTTTACTTAACTTTCTGAGGAACCACTAAACTCTCTTCCACAGTGGCTGTACCATTTTACATTCCCACCAACAATGAATGAGTTTTCCTATTTCTCCACATTGTCTCCAACATTTATTTTCCATTTTTTAGTAATAGCCATTCTAATGGATGTGAAGTGGTATCTAATTGTGGTTTTGATTTGCGTTTTCCTAATGGCTAATGAAGAACCTCATTTCATGTCCTTATTGGCCATTTGTATATCTTTAGAGAAATGTCTATTCAAGTCTTATCCCTTTTTTAAAAAAAAATTGGCTTGTTTTTTGTTGTTAAGTTGTAGGATTTCTTTATTCTTGGTATAAATTCCTTATCACATATGTGGTGGCCCAAATATTTTTCCCATTGTGTAGGTTGCCCTATTATTTGCATGATAAAGGCCTTTGATGTGCAAAAGTTTTAATTTTGATGAAGTCGTATTTATCTATTTTTTATTTTCTTGCTTGTGATTTTGGTGTAAAGGCTGAGAAACCATTGCCTAACACAGGGTCCTGAAGAAATGTTCCTATGTTTTCTTCTAGGAGTTTTATAGTTTCAGTTCTTATATCTTTGATCCATTTTGAGTTAATTTTTGTGTATGGAATGAGGTAGATATCCATGTTCCTTCTCTTGCATATGGAAACCCAGTTTTCCCAGCAGCATTTGTTGAAGAAACTATCCTTTCCAATTGTTTGGATTTGGCACCTTTGTCAAAAATCAGTTGGCCGTAGATGTGAGGGCTTACTTCTGAACTCTCACTTTAATTCCATTGATCAATATATCTGTCTTTTTTCCAGTACGTGCTGTTTTGATTATTGTGACTTTGTAATAGTTTCAGAATTGGGAAGTATGAGTCCTCCAACTTTGTTCTTTCGCCAGATGGTTTTTGCTATCCGGGCCCCTTACCCTTCCATATAAATATGTTGGTTCACTTTTCCATTTCTGCAAAGAAGGCTGTTGGAACTTTGATTGGGATTGCATTGAATCTGTAAATTGCTTTAGGTAGTATTGCCATTTTAACGATACTTAGTCTTCCCATCCATGAACACAGACTGTCCTTTCATTTATTTAGGACTTCCTTGATTACTTATGGCAATGTTTTGTTGTTTTCTATGTCTAAGTCCTTCATATCTTGGTTAAATTTACTCCTAGATATTTGCTTTTCTTAGTTGCTATTGTAAATGGAATTTTTTTCTTGATTTCCTTTTCAGATTGTTCATTACTATATTGAAACACTATGGATTTTTGCATAGTGATTTTGTACACTTCCTCTTTGCTGAATTCCTTTAATTACCACTAGTAGCTTTGTTGTGGGTTTTTGAGGATTTTCTTTATATAGGATCATGTCATCTGCAAATAGGGAAAATTTTACTTCTTCCTTTCCAATTTGGATGCCTTTTATTTCCTTTTCTTTCCTAATTGCTCTGGCTAGAACTTTACAATGTTCAATAGCCATGGTGAAATTGGGCCTGCTTGTCTTGTTCCCAGTCTTTGGAGGAAAGCTTTTAATCTTTCCCCATTGAGTATATTAGCTGTATACTTATTTATTTATTTATTTTTCTCTACCTACCCCCCCCCATTGTTTTGCACTGTCTGCTCTCTGTGTGTTCTTCTGTGTCTGCCTGTCTTCTCTGTAGGTAACACTGGGAACTGATCCTGGGACCTTCTGAAGTGGAGAGAGGCGTGCAATCTCTTGCGCCACCTCAGCTCCCTGGTCTGCTGCGTCTCTTATTGTCTCTTTTCTGTGTCTCTCTTTGTTGGGTCATCGTGCTTCACCAGCTTTCTACTAGGGCCAGCTTGCCTTTCACCAGGAGGCCCTGGGAATTGAACTCTGGACCTCCTATGGTAAACGGGAGCTCAGTTGCTTGAGCCACATCTGCTTTCCTGTAGATTTTTTTTATATATGCCCTTTATCATGTTCAGAAAGTTCCTTTGTAATCCTAGTTTTCTGATTACCTGGGGCAGGGGATTGAACCCAGGACCTCGTATGCTGGCACTCAACCACTGAGCCACATCAGCTTCCCTGAGTTGGTTTTCCGTTTCCTTTGCTGCTTGTTTGTCTTTGTTTTTTCAGGAAGCACTTGGAACCTAACCCAAGACCTCTTACGGGAGGTGGGAGCTCAACTGCTTGAGCCACGTCCGCTCTCCTGAGTGAATGTTTGTTTGTTTTTTTTAATCAAGAAGGAGTACTGTATTTTGTCTAATGCCTTTTCTGCATTGACAGAAATGATTGTGTGGTTTTTCTCCTTTGTTCTTTTAAGGTGATATAATACATTGATATTCTTATGTTGGACCTTTGCATTCCTGGGATAAATTCCATTTAATCATGGTGTAGAATCCTTGGTAAGGTGCCTTTGGATTCAACTTGCTAGTAATTTGCTGAGGATTTTTGCATTTATAGTCATAAGGGATATTGGTAAATTTTTCTTTACTTGAGGTAATTTTATTCTGTCTTTGGTATTAGGGTGATGCTGGCCTCAGAGAATGAGTCTGGAAGTGTTCCCTTGGGAGAGTTTGAGAAGTATTGGTGTTAATTATTCTTTGAATGTTTGGTAGAGTTCACCAGTGAAGGCTATCTGGTCCTAATTATTGATTCAATTTCTTTCCTTATTATTGGTCTGTTGAGATCTTCCATTTCTTCTTTTTTTTTTTTTTTTTTTTAACTTTATTTTGTACATTTAATAATTGAGAAATAAACAGTTAAAAACTAAAAAACATTTCTTCCAGAGTCTATTTATATAATTGTGTGTTTCTAGGAATTTGTCCATTTTTTTCTAGGTTATCTAATTTGTTGGTATATAATTGTTTATGGTATCCTCTTAATCCTTTTTATCCTGTAAGGTCAGTAGTAATGTCTGGTGGTTATTTTTTAATAGGAAAAAAATAAAGCTGGAGATATAAAAACAGCTGGGGAGAAAACAGCTACCGACAAGAAACGAGAGCGAAGAATAAAGAAATATCAAAAGCATATGAAAATAAAGGAGAAGGAAAAGCGGAGAAAACTGCTGCAGAAGGGCAGTCCAGAAGAGGCGGGGAAATACAGCCGAGCTGTTGCTTCACAGACACTAAAACAGTTGACCAAAGCAGGCAAGGCCTCCTTGTTAAAGGTAAGGTATGGTCGAAAGAGAACTGGGGAAGGGGCTTGTGGTGGGGAGCGAAGGGGGGTGTCTGCATGCTTGGAATGCCTGGCCCACACCTGCGAGATTAAGAGGCACTGGACCTAGGCACCGTGTGGATTGGCTGGAGTGAGTGCTCCTGCCTTGAGCAGCCTTAAACCTGCTCAGGTTTTCCTTGGTCCTGGCAGCAGATCCCTCGCCCTGTCCCTTTAAGTTATAAGAACATTAGAGCACTAGAGCATATTTGGGAAACATCAGTGGGAAAAAGATACTCCAGGTAATACCACTGTGCTAACTGATTTGTCTAGTTCTTTCTTATTTTTGTGTTTTTATACATTGTTGTAATCAGTATTTGCTATTACGTTTTGGGCTTTTTTCACTTATTAGCACATTTATTTGATAGCACGTGTTTGTATTTCTTTTAATTGCAGGATGAAGGTAAAGACAAGGCCTTAAAGTCATCTCAAGCATTCTTTTCTAAATTACAAGATCAAGTGAAAATGCAAATCAGTGATGCAAAAAAAATAGAAAAGAAGAAGAAGAAAAGACAGGATATTTCTGTTCATAAATTAAAGCTGTAATATATTTTACATATAAATATTAATGGGTAATAAAAATAAAATGTTTGAGAACGTCCCTGTGCATCATTGGCAGATATTTGCTTATTGCAAGGTTTGGAAAGACAAATTCTAAACCTATTTGCAAAGCCAGGCCTGCTTTCTCTGGGTGAGGCGCTGGCCCAGCACCCGACACCCTTCCTCACCCTGGAGCTGCCTGTGCCGATTGCCTGAGCCGGCAGCCTGCACCTTCAGGTCACTGGAACCAGCCAGCCCAGTCACAGCCAGCTTTCTACAGCAGAGATCCTCATACGGGAACTTTGATTTCCTTTTCCCGTTGCCTTGACATATCTTCAAGGGTTTTCCTGCACGTTCTTCACGTCTTTCCCCTTTTGGGGATGATCTCACTTCCCCTGTGCAAAGGCTGTAGTGTAGGGTATAGTGTATCATCCTTAGCCAGGTGCACAGAGGACAAGGTGTGTATAGAAGGGGAATGAGGTAACCACAACTGGGAAGGTAGACTGGCAGGTGTAGAAGCTTGCCAGCTAGGTGCTCGTTTAACTTCTCCATCCAGGGAAAATTGTCTCTTGTCTGATAGGATCTCAAATGCTGCTCTAATAGAAATGCCTAGAGCCTTTACTCCAGATGAGCAAAGAATGAGAACTGGTTGAGTTACTATTAATATGATTCATCTGAAGCAACAGAGTTTTCATCTTCAAGGGACGGTCGTGGTGGTCAAGCAGAGCCTGGAGGTTTGCAAGCTGCATTCCTGTTTATTAACGCAGAAGCTGGCAGAGCCCAGGGTAGAGCAGTGTGTGGGGCTCCGATAAAGCACCAGTGGTACTGAATTGTCACTTGCTTCAAGTTGTATTCACAATACCTTTATCTTCTACCCAAGTAGTTTGAGTAACTTTCGGGTCTCTAGCCCTAGGGCCCGTCTTGTCTTAGTGGTGGTCTGAGTAGGCATATGGCCCTGCCACTTGTCATTAATTCTAACAGTTTGCCAGTCGCCACTCTGCTGGCTTAATTCTCCCCTTGATGATCTCTTTCATCCTAATTTGTCAGGTTCAGGACGTTGGATCCTGGAATGATGGTTCATTTTATCTATGTTCCAAGGCAGTTTGATATTTGCAGAGTTAAAATCACATTTATCTTCTTTTTAAAAAATTCTCTCTCATCTAGGTGGCCTGTATCAATCCATTCACTTTTTAAAATGTAGTATTTGCTGTATATTAAAGATTAAATTTATTCCAAATACTTGCTCTGTAACTAAACAAAACAGATGAGCATTCTTGCCCTTAAGAAGTGTTCATTCTGATGGAATAGTTTAAAATTAGAAGCATAAAACACCTTTGAAACCACCATGTACCTGAAAACAATTCTCCGCATACTCCTTCCCATCCCTTCACCCGTCTCCTCAAACAGGTAAAGAGGCAGCCATGGTAAGTGTGTTTATCATCCCCTTGGGTCTGTATTTTTTTTAATCACATATCACATATTGTCCCTAGACAATATATTGTTTAATTTTGGTATTATTTGAACTTTATGAAAATAGAGCACTATGTGTATTCATGATTTGCTTTTTTCACTTGGTAATTGATTTCCTTCAAATTCTTGCATAAAGCACTATGTAGCTGACGGTCACTTTCACTGTGAGGTAATTATTTACCTGTTCTCTTGATAGTGTTTGTTAACAGTGTAGCACTAGCATGTCTAAGGCTTTTTGGATGATCTGTTGCGCAGTGCTGGCATGCGGTTTATAGACTAATGCACTTCAGAAGGAAGTCGCTGGGTAGAGCGCCATAGCCTATTCAAGTCCAAAAGGTAATGTCAAATTGTTTCTAAAGGATTGTGTAAATCAGCACTTCCATTCCTTTTTTATTTTTTAGGTACCCAGGGACAGTGATTGAACCCTGGACCTCATATGTGGGAAGCCAGTGCTCAACCACTGAGCCACATCAGCTTCCCTGAGTTGGTTTTATCATTTGTTTTTACTTGTTTTTGTTTCTTCAGGAGGCACTGGAAACCGAACCCAGGACCGCCCATGTGGTAGGCAGGCACTCAACTGCTTGAGCCACATCTCCCTCCATTCCATCTTTGTCAGCACTTGGTATTGCAGGCCTTTTAAATTAATTTTTTTGCCATTCTGGTGGTTATACAATGATACATCTTTGTGATCTCTGTTTATATTTTCCTATTAATAAGGTCAAGCAGTTTTCTCATGTGTTTATTCTCTCTGAAACATTTTTAAATAGACTTATTTTTTATATTTTAGAGTTATAGAAAAATTCCAATAAATTTATCCCCACTTGCTTTATCATTCTGTCTCTGTCTCTCTTATTTTTTATCTGTCTGAACAATTTGAAAGGCAGGAAGTTAGAAACATGGTGGCTCTTTACCCCTAAATACTTCAGTATATATTTCCTAAGAATAAGGGCATTCGCTTAAATATAAACACAGTATAATTGTTAAAACCAAGAAATTTAACAGTGATACAAAACTATAATCCACAGTCCATGTTCAAATTTTGTCCATTGTCCCAATAATGCCTTTATAGTGACTCCCCCCCAGTCTAGACTATGATTCAGGGTGACTTGTATTACTTGTCGTGTCTCTTTAGTCTCCAGTAACCTGGAACAGTTCCTGAGCCTTTCTTTGTTTTTCTTTACTATGACATTTTTAAGTGTACAGGCCAATTATTTTGTAGAATGTCCCTCAATTTGAATTTGCCTGTTTACTCATGATAACGGCCAAGTTATATGTTTTTGGCAGGAAAAGCACAGAAGTGATGTGGGGTTTTTTTGTTTATTTGTTTGTTTGTTTTTTAATTTTGACTGGAATTCTATTTTACAATAATACCAATTGTCTCATGAAAAATAAAAGCTCTAATTGGATTTTATGTCTAAATGATTTTGTTTTTTCCCATTGAGTTGGCTGCCTTTTCACCCTTCTGACAAAGTCCTGTGAGGTGCAAAAGTGGTTACTCTTGAGGAGGTCCCATTTATCTATTTTTCCTTTTGTTGCACATGCTTTGGGTGTGAGGTCCAAGAAACCACCACCTACTACAAGGTCTTGAAGATGTTTCCCTACATTTTCTTCTAGTAGTTTTATGGTCCTGGCTTTCATATTTAGATCTTTGGTCCATTTTGAGTTGATTCTTGTATAGGGGGTGAGATAGGGGTCCTCTTTCATTCTTTTGGTTATAGATATCCAGTTCTCCCAACACCATTTGTTGAAGAGACTGTTTTTCCCATTAGCACAGACTTGGTGGTTTGTCAAAAACCAGCTGACTGTATCGCTCTGTCTATCTTTATGCGAGTACCATGCTGTTTTGACCACTGTAGCTTTGTAATACATTTCAAGGTCAGGCAGTGAAATTCCTCCCACATCACTCTTCTTTGTTAGAATACTTTTGGCTATTCGGGTGCACTTACCCTTCCAGATGAATTTGGTAATTGCCTTCTCTAATTCTGTAAAGTAAGCTGTTGGGATTTTAATTGATACTGCATTGAATCTATAAATCAGTTCGGGTAAGATTGACATCTTCATGATATATATTCTTCCAATCCATGAACACGGAATGTCTTTCCATTTCTTTAGGTCTCTTAAAAATTCTTTTAGCATTGTTTTGTAGTTTTCTGCATTTAAGTCCTGTCTTTCTTTAGTTAAATTAACTCCTAGGTATTTGAGTATTTTTGTTGCTATTGAAAATGGAATTTTCCTCCTGATTTCCTCCTCAGATTTTTCAGTACTAGGGTACAAAAACGTTACTGATTTTTGCGTGTTGATCTTGTATCCTGCCACTTTGCTGAACTCATTTATTAGTTCAAGTAGCTTTGTTGTGGATATTTCAGGATTTTCTAAGTACAGGATCATGTCATCCGCAAACAGTGAGAGTTTTACTTCCTCTTTTCCTATTTGGATGCCTTTAATTTTTTTGTCTTGTCTAATTGCCCTAGCTAGAACTTGTAGTACAATGTTGAATAACAATGGTGACAGTGGGCATCCTTGTCTTGTTCCTGATCTTAGGGGGAAAGCTTTCAGCCTTTCCCCATTGAGTATGACTTTGGCTGTGGGTTTTTCATATATGCCTTTTATCATATTGAGGAATTTTCCTTCTATTCCTATCTTTTGAAGTGTTTTTATCAAAAAAGGATGTTGGATTTTGTCGAATGCCTTTTCTGCATCATTTGAGATGATCGTGTGGTTTTTTTCCTTCAGTTTGTTAATGTGGTGTATTACAGTGATTGATTTTCTTATGTTGAACCAGCCTTGCATACCAGGAATAAATCCCACTTGGGCGTGATGTATAAGTCTTTTGATATGCTGTTGGATTCGATTTGCAAGTATTTTGTTGAGAATTTTTGCATCTATGTTCATGAGAGAGATTGGTCTGTAATTTTCTTTTCTGGTGGAATCTTTATCTGGCTTTGCTCTTAGGGTGATGTGGGCTTCATAAAATGTGTTGGGTAATTTTCCCTCCTCTTCAATTTTTTGGAAGAGTTTAAACAGGATTGGTGTCAATTCTTTTTGAACTGTTTGATAGAATTCACCTGTGAAGCCATCTGGTCCTGGACTTTTCTTTGCTGGGAGATTTATGATGACAGATTGAATCTCCTTAATTGTGATTGGTTTGTTAAGTTCTTGTATTTCTTGTAGTGTCAAGGTAGATTGATTGTGCGTTTCTAGAAATTTGTCCATTTCATCAAGGTTGTCTACTTTGTTGGCATATACTTTCTCATAATACCCTCTTATGATTCTTTTTCTTTCTGTGAGGTCATTTGTAACTTCCCCCCTTTCACTTCTGATTGTATTTATTTGCATCTTCTCTCTTTTGTTCTTTGTTAATCTAGCGAGGGATTTGTCAATTTTATTGATCTTCTCAAAGAAGCAGCTTTTGGTTTTGTTGATTTTCTCTATTGTTTTTCTGTTCTCATTTTCATTTATTTCTGCTCTAATCTTTATTATGTCTTTCCTTCTGCTTGCTTTGGGATTGGTTTGCTGTTCTTTTTCTTGTTTTTCTAGTTGTTCAGTTAAATCTTTGAGTTTAGCCCTTTCTCCATTTTTAATATAAAAATATAGGCATTTAGGGCTATAAATTTCCCTCTCAAGACTGCCTTCGATGTAGCCCATAAGTTGGTTTTGTTTTTTTTTTACTTTATTTTATACATTTAATAATTGTAAATATAAATAATTAAAAACTAAAAAGTAAACATAGATGATAAATATGTACATTTCTCAAATGTACTGTATACATATGAAAATTTTTTTTAGTCAAACAATATGTTACACAATATTTTTGGTTCATAGTAATGCATTCATACAGTATTTGTCCTTTTGTGTCTGGCTTGCTTCACTCAACATAATGTCCTCCAGGTTCATCCATGTTGCCATATGCTTTATGACTTCATTTCTTCTTACAACTTCATAATATTCCATCGTGTGAATAGACCAGTTTGTTTATCCATCTGTCTGTTGATGGACTTCTGTGTATCCCATAAGTTTAATACGTTGTATTCTTGTTTTGGTTTGTCTCAATATATTTACTGATGTCACTTGCAATTTCTTCTTTGACCTGCCAATTATTTAGGAGTGTGTTGTTCAGTCTCCACACATTTGCAAATTTACTTTTTTCCTGTCTGTTATTGATTTCTAGTTTCATTCCATTATCATTTGAGAAGGTGCTTTGTTTAATTTCAGTCTTTTTATATTTATTGAGAGCTGAATTGTGACCTAACATGTGGTCTGTCCTGGAGAAAGATCCATGAGCACTTGAGAGGAATGTATAACCTGCTGAGTTTGGATGCAGTGTTCTGTATATGTCTGTTAGGTCTAACTTGTTTATCATATTGTTCAAGTTCTCTGTTTCCTTGTTGGTCTTCTGTCTAGTTCTATCTAATGATGTGAGAGGGGTGTTGAAGTCTCCAATGATTATTGTAGAAATGTCTATTTCTCACTTCAGTTTTGCCAGAGTTTGTCTCATATATTTTGGGGCACCCTGGTTAGGTGCGTAGATATTTATGACTTATATCTTCCTGGTGGATCGTCTGTTTTAATAATATGTAATGGCCTTCCGCATCTCTTATCACTTTTTTGCATTTAAAGTCTGTTTTGTCTAATATTAATATAGTTACACCTGCTCTTTTCTGGTTACTGTACACATGCAGCATCTTTTTCCAACCTTTCACGTTTAGCCGGTTTGTATGCCTGGGTCTAAGGTGAGTTTCTTGTAAGCAGCATATGGATAGCTCATGTTTTTTTATCCATTCTATCAGCCTGTATCTTTTGATCGGGGAGTTTAAGCCATTCACATTCAATGATATTACTGTAAATGCACTATTTACTTCCTCCATTTTATTCTTTGGTTTTCATATGTCATCTTGTTTTTGTCTTTTTACTCTTTTGTTTATCCTTTCTGCTTTTCTTTCTTCTATACTCTCTTCCAAGCCTCTCTCTCCTGTCTTTTTCTTTCAGGTTCTATGGCTTACTTTAATATTTCCTGCAAAGGTGGATTCTTTTTTGCAAACTCTCTTAGTTTCTGTTTGTTTGTTGTTGGAGAAGATGCTGAGAGTCAGAGCATAAAGGGTTAAGCATCTAAAAAGCATGCTTGCTGGAAAAGAAACATTAGTAAATGTCTCCAGGGACACTGCATGCTGCAGCTATCAGTGGGAGGAGGCAGAGCAGAGTGAACTCACCACACAGATTCACCACAGTGAATTCCCAAGAAAGACTGTCTGGGAACTCACAAAGAGGTAACGCTCTCACGCACCAAGCTGAGAAACTAGTGAAGGACTCCCTACTTTTGTTATCAGCTTTGTAGTGTAAAAAGCAGCTTTGGCCTTAATAAATTTGCCTGCATTCCACATGGAGTGAGGTCCCCTGATCCCAATCCTTTCTTTGGATCATTCCCGGCACCATCTACCTCCACATTGAATTACAACAGTTTGTGAATATTTTATACTCACCTTCATATTTGAAGGTCAGTTTTGCTGGGTAAAGAATTCTCGGCTGGCGGTTTTTCTCTTTCAGTTTCCTAATTGTATCATACCACTGTCTTCTCACCTCCATGGTTTCTGAAGAGAAATCTGTGCTAAGTCTTACTGTACGTCCCTTGTACGTGATCGTTTGCTTCTCTCTTGTTGCTCTGAGAATTTTCTCTTTATCTCTGACATTTGACATTCTGAGTAGTACGTGTCTTGGTGTAGGTCTATTTGGATTTATTCTTATTGGGGTACAGTGTGCTTCTTGGACATGTAAGCTCATTTCTTTTGTGAGAGTTGGGAATTTTTCAGCTATTATTTCCTCAAATACTCTTTCTGCCCCTTTTCCCTTCTCTTCTGGAACTCCCATGACACATATGTTGTTGTGTTTTGTGTTGTCATTTAACTCTCTGAGTCCCTGCTCAATTTTTTCCATTCTTTTATCTCTCTGTTCTTTTTTCTCTTCAATTTTAGCTGCTCTATCCTCAGTATCACTTATTGTTTCTTCTGTCATTTCAAGTCTGCTATTGTATGCCTCAAATGTGTTTTTTATCTCACCTATTGTATCTTTCATTCCCATGGGCTCTGTTACTTTTCTGTTCAGGTTTTCAAATTCTTTGCATTCGCTCAATGTCTTCTTGATGTCATGATTTCTTTAACTGTATTGTCTTTCAAATCATTAATTTGATTTTGGAAATTTAATTTTCCTGTGTGCACTTCCTTGGTATTCCAGGAGATGGCACTCTTTGGCAGCTCTCAATTCAGTGCCTGGTCAGAGTGTATTTGTTGTGACACAGACCAGATCAATGTGATAGAGCTTCCTGTCTGGAGGCTAAGAGCCTTGTAATTCAAACTTTCTGAGACCATTCTCCAGCCTTCTCTGGCAGCCCCCTCCCTTTTCCCAGCTAGGAAATATTTTCACTCCCCTCTGAGTCCTCAGCACTCAGTCCCTGTTAGTAGAGGAGGAGATTGGGAAGGTTGCATATCTTTAGCCCCTTGCAGGCTCCAAGGCAAACAATGGTGCAGCCCCACCCAGCCTGGAAGGCTCTTGGGACACAACAGACCAAATTTGTGGGTTGGAAGCTGAGTCAGCATTGGGCTGTGTCCCTCTCTTTCTCCTTTCCTGGGGTGGTAGATCCCTGAAGCCCCCTTTGTCTTTAGTCACAGGCCCAGAGGCCCAAGAATTCTAAAGAGTCTTTAGTGTAGGGGAGGTTGCCGGCAGCAGCTGCTGCCGCTGGTTCCAACTCACGGTTCTGTCATCACGATTTCCCTCTTTTGTCCCTCTCCTCTGGGTGGTGTGTAGCTTTCACATGCTGTCCTAAACCCTAGTAGATCTTTTTCGGGGCTGTTTCAGCCTGTCCTTTAGCTATTTTTCCTGGAGAAGAGATTCCCGTGTCTTACTAGTCCGCCATCTTCCCGAACGTCCTGTGATGTGTCTTCAATGCATCATATACTAATGTTGAAAATAATCACTTGGTAGGGAAGCAGCTGTGGCTCAATCAGTGGGGCTCCTGTTTGCCATGTGGGGGGCCCCGGGTTCGGTTCCCGGAGCCTCCTGGTGGGGGTGGGCCCGCCCGCGCGGCGTGGTTGGCTGACCCGGCGAGCACAAGCGGCAGGCGGGGGATGGATGAATAAATAAATAAAATCTTTAAAAAAAAAAAAGAAAATAATCACTTGGTTCAGATGTTGACTGCCAGGTAACTTTACTGCCACTCTAAAGTTCCTATTTTACCTTTGTAATTAATAAGTACTTTGTGAGGGAGATGCTTTGATGCTGTAAATATCCCTTTCCTCATCAAATTTTGACTCACCAATTTTAGCATCAATTTGTAAGTTTCTAACTCCATTTCTTCTGTATTTTTTGACATTCTACAGTAAGCCTGCTTTCTCTTCTCTGTTTGGATTCATAAATTTTTTTCTTCAATGCTTTACAATCCTTTGCTATCATTTTGCTGCTGCAGTTATCTGTGGTCTGTCCCATGGGAGGCCCTTCAATCTGACTCTTGAGTCCTGATGTCCCATCATTCTTTTTTTCTTCTTTCTTTATTTCTCCCCACTCCCCCCACCCCTGTTTTTTTGAGCTCGCTGTGTGCTTTCTGTGTTCTTCTGTGTCTGCTTGTCTTCTTTTTAGGCGGCCCTGGGAATTGATCCTGGGACTTTCCGGAGTAGGAGAGAGGCGCTCAATCTCTTGCGCCACAGCTCCCTGGTCCGCTGTGTCTCTCTTTTTTTTTTTTTTTTTTTAAAGATTTTATTTATTTATTCATTTATCCCCCCCTTGCTGCTTGCGCTCGCTGGGTCAGCTAACCACGCCATGCGGGTGGGCTTGCCTTCACCAGGAGGCCCCAGGAACCAAACCCGGGGCCTCCCATATGGTAAACGGGAGCCCTACTGATTGAGACACAGCCGCTTCCCTCTGTGTCTCTTTTTGTTGCATCATCTTGCTGCTCCAGCTCTCCGCACAGGCCAGCTCTCCTGCATGGGCCTGCCCTCTGCGTGAGCCAGCTTGCCTTCACCAGGGGCCCCAGAAATCAAACCCTGGACCTCCTATATGGTAGATGGGAGCCCACTCACTTGAGCCACTTCTGTTTCCCCCTGTCGTTCTTTGAGTACTTCCTTATTTTCTGGTGCTACAAGATTTTCCAGGCTTATGAACTTTCTCTGCTCAGACCTGGAATCAGCCATTCTCTTAGTGGAGAATGGTATTTAGAAATCAAGATTTGAGTGTAGATTTTGAGACTTATCCCTTTGTGGCTCCCACCTTTCCAGGATTTCTCACTTTTCAGCCTCAAAGCAATAAGACTGCACATTGTGTTCAAGTTCCAGACACCCAGGCTAAGAATGCCCCTGAGGAAAAGCCACACTAATTGGATGTAATTCCTTTCTTGAAGGTACTAATTCTCCAGTTTCTTCCTGCTTTTGGTTATTCAAAATAAGTTGTTTTTTTTTAAATACTGTTTATAATTTGCTTATGATGGTAATCATAACATTATGTAATTCTTATATTGCTTATAACTTTTATATTGTTCTTGTTATCTGCAGGAGCTTTAATCCCATACCAATACAAATTCTGCAGCCATTATGAATGTGCAGTTCCTTCTTTTTAATAACTACTCGTGTCCTTAGCCTATTTTCTGTTGGATTGTTTGTCTTTTTCTTAATGTTTTAATGTAGCTGGATTATATAATATCCATTCTGGATATTAATCCTTTAATATTTAAATGTGTTGTAACATCTTCCAGCTTAGCTTGTATAAGTGGAAATTTTCTTTGTGTAGTTTTATGATTAAAAGTGCTTAATGGGGAGCAGATATAGCTCAGTGCTTGAGCACCTGCTTTCCATGCACAAGGTCCTAGGTTCAAGAAGAGCTTAATTTACCTACAGTGTTTGTCAATTTCTCATTTTATGATTAGCACTTTTTGTCTTTTTTTTTTAAGGAATCCTATACTGCCCTCAAGATCATAAAGCTATTCTATATTTTCTAAACATTTTTAAGTTTTGCTTTGTACATTCACTCATTTAATCCATCTAGCATTGATATTTGTATGTGGTGTGAGATAGGGATTCGATATAATTTTTCCATATAGGTAACTAGTTCTCCCAGATGAATTTATTGAGTAGTCCAGCCTTTCCTCAGTGCACTACAACATTTACATTGCTGGGTGTTGGATTTTTTGTATTTCTTTAAATAGTTTTAGATGTTGTTCTTGAAATCAGTTGGATCCTTTTGAGGCTGGCTTTTAAAAATTAAGCATAGCTAGGGTGAATCCAGGGGAGCATTTAATCTAGCGCTAATTTCAAACCCGTTTGGGCTCTGGGAATTGGTCTGCCGACCTTTTCACGGTTCTTTCCCCAGCCTCGGGTATGTGTAGATCATCACTGAGCCAAAGGTCAAGGGAAGCAGTCTGTAGACATCTGGAGCACTTGTGAGGTGCAGCTTTCTCCCTCTCTGGTATTCTGCCCCGTAAAATTTATTTACCTTGGTCTCTGTGAATACTGATTTCTGTCCTTGTATTAGTCAGCCTGACACAATGTACCAGAAATCTGTTGGTTTTATAAAGGGTATTTATTTGGGGTAGAAACTTACAGTCACAAGGCCATAAAATGTAAGTTACTTCCCTCACCAAAGTCTGTTGCCATATGTTGGAGCAAGATGGCTGCCAATCTCTGCAAGGGTTCAGGCTTCCTCTTCCTTCTAAGGCTCTCTGGTTCCAGCTTCTTCTCTTCAAAGCTGTAGGCTAGCATAAGGCGTGTCGCTCTCCCCAGGGCTCATCCGTGCTTTCTCAGCTGTTCAGGGCTCTGGTCTCTTCAGCTGCAAACTATCAGGCGAACGACTTGGCTCTCTCCCCAGGGCTCCAACATCAAAAACTAACACTCTGAAGGCTGCACACCACCCAGAGGAGAGAAGGACAAAAGAGGGAACTGCGACTACAGAACCGTGAGTTGGAACCAGCAGCTTTGCTGCTGCCGGCACCTCCCCGACACTCTTTAGAATTCTCGGGCCTCTGGGCCTGCTACCATAGACAAAGGGGGCTCCAGGGATCTACATCTCCCGGAAAGGGGAGAAAAAGAGACAGCCTTAGGCTGACTCAGGTTCTGACCTGCAAATTTGGGCTGTGGAGCCCCACGGACACTTCCACACGGCGGTTTGCCTTGGGAGCCTAGGAAGGACTGGAGAAATCTGACCCTTGCAAACTTCCTCTCTTCTAGCCTGGACTAATTGTTGAGGACTCCACAGGAGAGGGGAGAGACAGCCTGGGGCTGACCCTGCTTTGGACTCCCAGGTTTGGTCTGCCCTGTCCCGAGAGCCCTTCCAGGCAGGCTGGAGCTGCGCCATTGTTTGCCTTGGAGCATACAAGGGGCTAAAGATATACAAACCTCCCAGTCTCCTCCTCTACTAACAGGGACTGATTGTTGAGGATTCAGAAGGGAGTGGAAATATTTCCTAGCTGGGAAAAGGGGGGCGCTACAAGAGAAGTCTGGAGAACTGTCTCAGAAAGTTTGAATTACAAGGCTCTTAGCCTCCAGACAGGAAGCTCTATCACATTGATCTGGCCTGTGTCACAACAAATACACTCAGACCAGGCACTGAATTGAGAGCTGCCAACGAGCGCCATCTCCTGGCAGACCAAGGAAGTGCACGTAAGAAAATTAATAAGTAAGAGAGGCTTTTCCTGGCCTCTATAGCCTCCCTGCCCAAGGCCCTAGGAAACGACTCTACAACCAATTACTGGGTCCAGTGCCCAGTTTTGAGCAATCAGCAGAACAATCCTAACAATCAAGGTTGAGCCAAAAATAAAAGAGTTGTGGTAACTCACAGCCTCCAGCCACTAAAACCCCATAAAAGAGAAAGAGATAGAGCATCTAACTAAAATACAACCTAACCAGATGCCTAAGCACCAGCAAAGAATTACGAGCCATACTAAGAAAATAGAAGACATGGCCCAAGAAAAGGAATACAGCAAAGTCCCAGAAGAGATGCAGAATTTGAGAGAACTAATCAGTGAGAAGAGCACAGATTTTCAAAATCAAGTTAATGAGATAAAAGACAATATAGTTAGAGATAAATGACATCAAGAAGTCATTGAGCGAATGCAAAGAGGAATTTGAAATCCTGAACAGAAAAGTAACAGAGTTCATGGGAATGAAAGACACAATAGGTAAAGTCAAAAATACATTTGAGGCATACAACACCAGACTCGAAATGATAGAAGAAAGAATAAGTGATACCGAAGACAGAGCAGCTAAAATTGAAAAGAGAAAAGAACAGAGAGAGAAAAGAATGGAAAAAATTGAGCAGGGGCTCAAGAGAGTTGAATGACAACACAAAATGCAAGAACATACGTGTCATGAGAGTTCCAGAAGGGGAAGAGAAAGGAAAAGGGGTAGAAAGAGTATTTGAGGAAATAATAGCCGAAAATTTCCCAACTCTCATGAAGAAATGAACTTACATGTCCAAGAACTTACATACCGTACCCCAATGAGAATAAATCCATATAGACCTATGCCAAGACACATATTATTGAGAATGTCAAATGTAAAAGATAAAGAGAAAATTGTCAGAGCAGCAAGAGAGAAGCAAACGATCACGTACAAAGGATGTCCAGTAAGACTTAGCACAGATTTCTCTTCAGAAACCATGGAGGCGAGAAGACAGTGGTATGATACAATTAGGAAACTGAAAGAGAAAAACTGCCAGCCGAGAATTCTTCACCCAGCAAAACTGTCCTTCAAATATGAAGGTGAATATAAAGTATTCACAAACAAACAGAAACTAAGAGAGTTTGCAAAAAAGAATCCACCTTTGCAGGAAATATTAAAGAAGCCTTAGAACCTGAAAGAAAAAGACATGAGAGAGAAGTTTGGAGGAGAGTATAGAAGAAAGAAAAGCAGAAAGGATAACCAAAAGAGTAAAAAGAGAGACAAAAACAAGATAACATATGAAAACCAAAGAATAAAATGGAAGAAATAAATAGTGCATTTTCAGTAATATCATTGAATGTGAGTGGATTAAATTGTCCAATCAAAAGATACAGGCTGACAGATGGATAAAAAAAACATGAGCCAACCATATGCTGCTTACAAGAAACTGACCTCAGACCCAGGGATACAAACCGGCTGAAAGTAATAGGTTGGAAAAACATACTCCAAGCGAATAGTAAACAGAAAAGAACAGGGGTAGCTATACTAATATCAGACAAAACAGGCTTCAAATGCAAAAAAGTGATGAGATTCGGAAGGCCATTATATATTAATAAAAGGGACGATCCTCCAGGAAGATATAACAGTCATAAATATCTACGCACCTAACCAGGGTGCCCCAAAATACATGAGACAAACTCTGGCAAAACTGAAGTGAGAAATAGACATTTCTACAATAATCGTCGGAGACTTCAACACCCCTCTCACATCATTATATAGAACAACTAGACAGAAGATCAACAAGGAAACAGAGAACTTGAACAATATGATAAACAAGTTAGACCTAACAGACATATACAGAACACTGCATCCAAACTCAGCGGGTTACACATTCTTCTCAAGTGCCCATTGATCTTTCTCCAGGATAGACCACATGTTAGGTCACAATTCAGCTCTCAATAAATATAAAAAGATTGAAATAATACAGAACACCTTCTCAAATGATAATGGAATGAAACTAGAAATCAATAACAGACAGGAAAAAAGTAAATTTGCAAATGTGTGGAGACTGAACAACACACTCCTAAATAATTGGCAGGTCAAAGAAGAAATTGCAAGTGACATCAGTAAATATATTGAGACAAATAAAAATGAGAACACAATGTATCAAAACTTATGGGATACAGCAAAGGCAGTCTTGAGAGGGAAATTTATACCCCTAATTGCCTATATTAAAAAACAAGAAAAAGCTAAACTCAAAGATTTAACTGAACAACTTGAGAAACTAGAAAAAGAACAGCAAACCAATCCCAAAGCAAGCGAAGGAAAGAAATAATAAAGATTAGAGCAGAAATAAATGAAAATGAGAACAGAAAAACAATAGAGAAAATCAACAAAGCCAAAAGCTGCTTCTTTGAGAAGATCAATAAGATTGACAAACCCCTCGCTAGACTAACAAAGAAAAATGAGAGAAGATGCAAATAAATACAATCAGAAATGAAAGGGGGGAAATTACAAATGACCTCACAGAAAGAAAAAGAATCATAAGAGGGTATTATGAGAAAGTATATGCCAACAAAGTAGACAACCTTGATGAAAAGGACAAATTTCTAGAAACGCACAACCAACCTACCTTGACACTACAAGAAATACAAGAACTTAACAAACCAATCACAATTAAGGAGATTGAATCTGTCATCAAAAATCTCCCAGCAAAGAAAAGTCCAGGACCAGATGGCTTCACAGGTGAATTCTATCAAGCAGTTCAAAAAGAATTGACACCAATCCTGTTTAAACTCTTCCAAAAAATTGAAGAGGAGGGAAAATTACCCAACACATTTTATGAAGCCCACATCACCCTAATACCAAAGCCAGATAAAGATTCCACCAGAAAAGAAAATTACAGACCAATCTCTCTCATGAACATAGATGCAAAAATTCTCAACAAAATACTTGCAAATCGAATCCAGCAGCATATCAAAAGACTTAATACATCACGACCAAGTGGGATTTATTCCTGGTATGCAAAGCTGGTTCAACATAAGAAAATCAATCACTGTAATACACCACATTAACAAACTGAAGGAAAAAAACCACACGATCATCTCAAACGATGCAGAAAAGGCATTCGACAAAATCCAACATCCTTTTTTGATAAAAACACTTCAAAAGATAGGAATAGAAGGAAAATTCCTCAATATGATAAAAGGCATATATGAAAAACCCACAGCCAATGTCATACTCAATGGGTAAAGGTTGAAAGCTTTGGAACAAGACAAAGATGCCCACTGTCACCATTGTTATTCAACATTGTACTAGAAGTTCTAGCTAGGGCAATTAGTCAGGACAAAAAAATTAAAGGCATCCAAATAGGAAAAGAGGAAGTAAAACTCTCACTGTTTGCGGATTACATGATCCTGTATTTAGAAAATCCTGAAGTATCCACAACAAAGCTAATTGAACTAATAAATGAGTTCAGCAAAGTGGCAGGATGCAAGATCAATACGCAAAAATCAGTAACATTTTTGTACACTAGTACTGAAAAATCTGAGGAGGAAATCAGGAGGAAAATTCCATTTTCAATAGCAACAAAAATACTCAAATACCTAGGAGTTAATTTAACCAAAGAAGTACAGGACCTATATGCAGAAAACTACAAAACTGCTAAAAGAATTTTTAAGAGACCTAAAGAAATGGAAAGACATTCTGTGTTCATGGATTGGAAGAATATATATCATGAAGATGTCAATCTTACCCGAACTGATTTATAGATTCAGTGCAATATCAATTAAAATCCCAACAGCTTATTTTACAGAATTAGAGAAGGCAATTACCAAATTCACCTGGAAGGGTAACTGCACCCAAATAGCCCAAAGTATTCTAAAAAAGAAGAGTGACATGGGAGGAATTTCACTGCCTGACCTTGAAACATATTACAAAGCTACAGTGGTCAAAATAGCATGGTACTCGCATAAAGATAGACACAGCGATACAGTCAACTGGTTTTTGACCAAACCACCAAGTCCGTGCTAATGGGAAAAACAGTCTCTTCAGCAAATGATGTTGGGAGAACTGGATATCTATAACCAAAAGAATGAAAGAGGACCCCTATACAAGAATCAACTCAAAATGGATCAAAGATCTAAATATAAAAGCCAGGGGAAGCGGCTGTGGCTCAATCAGTAGGGCTCCCGTTTACCATATGGGAGGCCCCGGGTTCGGGGCCATCAACAGATGAGTGGATAAACAAACTGTGGTCTATTCATATAATGGAATATTATGCAGCTGTTAGAAGAAATGAAGTCGTAAAGCATATAGCAACATGGATGAACCTGGAGGACATGTTGAGTGAATCAAGCCAGACACAAAAGAACAAATACTGTATGAGTGCGTTACTGTGAACGAAATATATTGTGTAATATATTGTTTGATTCAAAGAAAAAATATTTTATGTATCCATTACATTTAATTGAGAAATTATATATTTATTCATCTGTGTTTACTTTTTAGTTTTTAATTGTTTATATTTTCAATTATTAAATGTACAAAATAAAGTTAA
This sequence comes from Tolypeutes matacus, assembly GCA_026826555.1. Lineage (NCBI taxonomy): Eukaryota > Metazoa > Chordata > Mammalia > Cingulata > Chlamyphoridae > Tolypeutes > Tolypeutes matacus. Next base: position 404,221 of record JAKSZT010031275.1, on the reverse strand, counting down.
AAAATAAAATAAAAAAAATAAAAATAAAAAAAGTCCATTTATTACTTTGGGGGCCTGGAAGAAAGAGAGACACATATCCTCTCATATTTGGCCAAATTCCCTAAAATATTTAACAGTAAGTTTAAGAATAAACAACCTATTAAAAAAACAACAACAACAACAAAAAACGAACACTCTCTGCTCTGCCTTGTCGTTTTCTCTGTTCGTCCCTGCTCACCAGCGGGCGCGGACTTAACATCCTACTGACATGACCAAATCAAAACCCTAATTGTAATTTAATCAAGTAAAAGTGAAACCTCTGAATTTAATACAATCTAATACGCCCAGAAGAACAGACCAATTTACAAACACAATCCAATATCTATTTTTGGAATTCATAATGACAAACTGCTACAGTCCTTAGCTCAGCAAGACCAGCTGTGCTGTGTCCTGAAACGGCCTGCAAGCAATAAGCCGGTGCAATCATAGGTTTTACTTTGATTCCCCTCCCTCCGGGACTACAGTCCTGCATTGGCTCTTGCCAATGTCTGAAAACCATCATTTCATATCTTTCGACTGGTTTTCTAATAGTTTAAAGGCAGGAGGATAACTCTGGCTCTTGTTATTCTGTCTTAACTGAAATAAAAGTCTACCTATTTTATAAATCTAAAACCATTGAGATTGGGTCCAAAAGATTCACCATACCAGCAAAGGGATTCTGTGAACATTTACAACTAAGAAAAACAAGAATCTCCCCTGAGGACAGTGCTTTTTTAGCAGCTTTTTCAAATTGTGTCTGTTTTTTTCTCTCCCATCCAGGTCTTCATTTGATGGGGAAATGGATTGAGCAGATGTCCTTGTTTTTCATTGCCACATCCAGACATTTTCCCCACACCTTCCTAGACCCTTTCATTGCCATCTTTGAATGTCACATCACCAGATCATAGCACCTCTTTTCATGTACCAACCACCCTTCCCATCCTGCCATTGTGTAAATCACTTCTTATTCCTTGATGATTTTACCTCCTAGAACACTGTCAGCCTCTCTTTGTCTTGTAAATTCTTGCTTATTTCAATATACAGACCTATTTTGTTTTCTTGCACTTCACTTTATTGCGCCTCACAGATATTGTCCTTTTTACAAATTGAAGGCTTTTGGCAGTTCTGTGTCGAGCAAGTCTGTTGGTGCCATTTTTCCAACAGCATATGCTCACTTTGTGTCTCTGTGTCACATTTGCAATATTTCATATTTTTTCATTACTATTATATAGTATGATATATGGTTGGTGATTAGTGATCTTTGAAGTTACTATTGTAATTGGGTGGGAGGCACTGTGAATAAAACCCATATAAGACGGCAAACTTAATCGATAAGTATTGTGTGTGTTCTAACTGCTCCAGTGACTGGTCATTCCCCTGTCTCTCTCTCCTCAGGCCTCCCTATTCCCTGAGACACAACAACATTGAAATTAGGCTACTTAGTAGCCCTACGATGGCCTCTAAGTGTTCAAGTGAAAGGAAGAGTGACAGGTCTTTCACCTTAAGTCAAAAGCTAGAAATGATTAAGCTTAGTGAGGAAGCCTTGTCGAAAGCCAAGACAGGCCAAAAGGTAGGCCTTTTGCACTGAACAGTTAGCCAAGTTGTGAATGCAAAGGGAAAGATCTTGAAGGAAATTAAAAATGCTACTCCAGTGAACACATGAATGATAAGAAAGTGAAATAGGCTTATTGCTTATGTGGAGAAAGTTTCAGTGGTCTGGATAGAAGATCAAACCAGCCACATTTCCTTAAGCCAAAGCCTGATCCAGAGTAAGATCCTGACTCTTTTCAGTACAATGAAGGCTGAGAGAGCTGAGGAAGCAGCAGAAGAAAAGTTTGAAGCTAATAGATGTTTGTTTATGAGGTTTAAGGAAAAAAGCCATCTCCATACATAAAAGTGCAAGATGAAGCAGCAAGTGGTGATGTAGACATTGTAGCAAGTTATCAGAAGGTCTAGCTAAGATAATTGATGAAGGCAGCTACACTAAACAACAAATTTTCAGTGTAAACAAAGCAGCTTTCTATTGAAAAAGATGCCACCCAGGACTTTCATAGCTACAGAGGAGAAGTCAATGCCTGGCTTCAAAGACCAGGCTAATTCTCTTGTTAGGGGCTAATGCAGCTGGTGACTTTAAGTTGAAGCCAATGCCCATTTACCATTCCGAAAATCCAAGGGCCCTTAAAAATTATGCTATATTTCTGCCTGTGCTTTATAAATGGAACAACAATGCCTGGATGACAGCACATCTGTTTACATGATTTACTAAATATTTGAAGCCCACTGTTGAGTCCTACAGCTCAGAAAAAAGATTTCTTTCAAAATATGACTGCTCATTGACCATGCACCTGGTTACCCAAGAGCTCTGGTGGATATGGACAATGAGATGAATGCTGTTTTCATGCCAGCTAACATGTAGCCCATGGATCAAGGAGTCATTTTGACTTTGAAGTCTTATTATTTAAGAAATACAGTTCATCAGGCTGCAGCTGCCATAGAGTGATTCCTCTGATGGGTCTGGGCAAAATAAATTGAAAACCTTGAAAGACTGCTCCTTCTCCATCATGATGTTCCTGGCTTTATTTCTCTTCTAGGTACTTCTAACACATTAAATACTTTCTCTCTCTCTCTCTATGCTAGAACCAGCTGTACCAGTGCTCAAAAGCTGATTGCTAAGTTTTCAGTAATTTTTGCAGTTGTAAAACATAGCCATTATTTTAAAAAGGAAATTACAAAAAAAAAAAAAAAAAAAAAAAAGGAAATTATATAGATTTACATTTAACTAAACTATTTTAAAAACAAATGAAGTAAATAACGCTTGTTGCTCCTAATTACTACATTTTATTCTCTCTAGGCTCTTGGGGTTTATATGTATTGTATCAAATCGGCAAACGAGCGAATGAGTTTGGGGAGGGTGGCTGGTTAGGCGTTCACGGCCCCGCGGAGCCGGCTGCGTGGACTCCTGTGCCTTCTCCAGGGAGGCAGCTGCACCGCCACACACTGCCCCCATCAAACGCGCTTGGACTCTTCAACCTTCCCACAGACTGGGAAAGGGAAACTCTCCGCCGAGAAGACCGAGGTCTTCAGAGCCGCCTCTTCCAGGTGTGAAAACAGCGGCGCTTCTGCCCTGCCGGCCCCCGACTTCCTCAGCTACCCCAGGGGAAAGCCTTCCAGGTGGCCCGCGAGGGGATCGATCACTCGGGCCTCCACTTGCCGCGCCTGTGGAGCCGGGATGCGAGGAGCGGCTGGGAATGCCTGGGCGCGCGGAGCCAGGTGGGAAGCGCAGCGCGGCGGCGGGGCCTGGGCGGCGAGGGCGAGCCGCGCTCTGAGGGGCGCGCGGGGCAGAGCGGGGGTCTGAAGGGGAGGGCGAGAGCGGAGAGCGCGGGGCGGCCGGGCGGGAGGAAGCGCGGTCCCGGCGGGCGGCCCGGCTCGCCGAGCAGGCCCAGGCGCGCGGCCGAGGCCCACGGGCCCAGCCCCGCCGGGAGTGTTCCCGGGGAGGCTGCGAAGGTAGCTCTAGACGCCCGTGACCTCGGGCGTTTCTTCCGTGCAGGCCTTCGAGGCATAGGTCTTTCTCTCCCCGGGAAAGGGTACTGACGGAGTAGTTTTGTAATGGCCCTTTTTAGAAACCGCTCATTTTAGAAGTTAAGGAAATGTTGGGAATTCTCCCTGTGATGTCCAATCCATTATTTTATGGGTGAGGAACAGATTGCCTGCAGCGCTGGGAGGAGACCACTGGTTTTCTGTCCCAACCCCAGGGTGATTTCCTCTTCCTAGGAGCTAATTGCCATTCCATGGTTTAGAGCCTGCTTCTTCTCTTCTGTTGAATTCATAAAAATGATTTTTTTATCCACATGCATTTTGTTTTGTAGGAAGAAGAAATTGTCTAAATGAATAACGTGAAGTCAAATAGAAATCCACATTTTATTATTTTAGGTCAAGACAGTAAAAGTTGACGATTGCTTATTTTCTCCTGAAATACTCTGTTTTATTACTCAAAACATCCAGTTTTTCCAAAACTCATGATGTCAGAAGGGAGATCGCCTGGCAAAAAAAGACCTCGTAGAAGTTTATCAGTCAGCAAAACTAATAAAAATGAATCTAATTCTATTATTTCATATTTTAACAATGCACCACCTGCTAAACTTGCCTGCCCCATTTGTAGTAAAATGGTCCTGAGATATGACTTAAACCGGCATCTTGATGAAATGTGTGCTAACGATGCCACTGTCCAGGTAGAGCCACTGCATGTTGGCTTAATGAGTTCAAATATGTCCACAGTGCATTTAACCAATATTGCTTTAGAAGATGTAACTCCAAAGATGCCATCACCACCAAAGACAAGTTTAAGCCCTGGCCAAAGTAATGAAGCAAAAGGCATAAAGCAGCAGACCAGTCCATACTTTAAAAGTAAAGATGATTTGGAGTGTAGAAATCGAGATGAGCTGAGAAATCATAACGTGAAAGTCATTCCTTTGGGAAGCCTGTCATCTAAATTGTCCAGACAACACGTAAAAGCTAAAATGTCAGTAGATAAGAACAAGGAATTAGTGAATTGCAGAGTTACAAATCCACAGAATTCTTTATCCACAGTGGTTAAGAGCTTGGCTGACAACTGTTCAGAGATTGAGGACATGGATCAAATTTTGGAGAACAGTTCTCAAAAGGAAAATGTTTTTGTGTGTGATTCTCCTACAGAAGAGAGTGCTTCTCAACATACTGTAGCAGGCAGTAAAATAATGGAAGCTGAAAGCCAAAAGGCTACCAAAGAATGTGGGCAGTCAGCCCTCATCCCTGGCTTCTCAGGTAATGGTCCAGTATTTTCACCAGATTTAACTCCTGGGAATCAATTTAAGTCTTCTTTGGAGGACAGTCTTGAAAAGCAGGAGATTATCAAAGGAGTCTGTAAAGGTGAGAAAAGTGAGGCAGGTAGTTGTGAAGAAGTAAAAATAACTGTTTCAGAAGCTGAAGCCGGGTTGTTGAATTTGATGGCAGAATCTTGTAGTTCTGTAAATGATGCTTCTAAATGGACTAACACCCAAGAACGTCCTCTGGAAAGTGACAGTGGCCTGAAGAATGAAGTCAAGCACAGCATTCCTTTGGAGCAGGGACCAACCTGCAGTGTTCCTGGTGAAACAACTCGGGCAGCTCCAAGTCATCCTTATTACCTTCAGAGCTTCCTTGTGGTGCTGAAAGCTGTTCTTGAGAATGAAGATGATACGATGCTCTTTGATGAACATGAGAAGGGAATTATAACTAAATTTTATCAGTTATCAGGTATCTTAAGCCTATTTGCTTCTGAGTATGCTTCTCATTTCCTGTCCTGATTTGAGCAATAATCCGTTAACCAGGAGTCGCTGTGGTTTTGCGAGTACTCTGTAGTCATGGGACTCAGTGCCCATGACAAGGTTTGTGTATCAAAGAGACAGGACTTTGTGCCTGATAATACTTAGTCCTGCAGTATCATGCCTTACAAGCAGTGCTTTGGTTATAATGGAAGCAGTCGTTTTTCTTTTATACATGTATGTGATGCTTGTAAAACAATTTTTTCCAGATTAAAAAAAAAATACAATGTGACTTGGAAAAGTGTTCTTTGTATTACAAGCATTCAATCAAACTTACTATCAGGTTGCTTTGTTGTTTTCATGTTGCATTTTCTGGAGAAATTAAAGGAAAAACAAACCAACCTGAGGCTTATTTTCTTTCCCCCTAACGTTTTAGGTTTCTGGACTGTGTCTTCAATTCACAGTGTGTTAGAAATGGAAACTTTCAAGCTAAATTTGTACGTTTAAAAACAATCTGTGCCTCAGTTTTTTGGCAGCAGGTGATGACTCCAAGCTGGTAGTACAAGTTTGGAGCAAAAGCCACTGTGTGAGGATGCACTGCTAACCCAGAGGGCCAGGATGGCTGTAGGGAAAGCTTCCTTGGGGTCCAAACTGTCCAGTAGTAATGGGTAGATTAAAGTAGATTAAAAAAGAATCCTGGCCATTATGACAGAAGTTTAAGAGGATTTTCGTTGTAAAATTCACAGTGAAATTACCATGGTATACCTTGTGTTACTTTTTAAAATGTGAAAAATACTTCTCTGGGCAGTTTCACACCGCTTACACCTCTCCTGTGCTGTCTGACCAGGAGAGGGCCATAATGTCTCACATGGGCCCTTCTGTCTCAAGTGGTCACAGATCTTAGTGGAGAACTGATGGCATGAATTTAGATAGTCGGTGGCTCTGTGCTTCCATATAGAGAGATGGGAACAGTTTTCCTAGTGCAAGTTCCATGTACTCTCCAAGGAGTATTTCTAATTTGTCTGTATGAATATACCCACTGCTAATTGAGTCTGCCTCTTAAAAAAAGGAAATGTTGGAAATGTAAAACATATGATTAGGCTGTTTTAGAGCTGGAAGAATTTAAAGACAACCCAGGTAACAGGGAAACTGACCCAGACAGGTTAAGTAGCATTGCCCAGACCACCTAGAGAGGCTGCTGCCCTACCAAAGCTAGATATATTTAAATATTTTTTTTCAGTTTTTTTCTTATCAACAAAAAATAGAATAGTAGTGCATTTGAAACCAAAACCAGAAAGCAAAATAACTAGAATTCTGGGTTAGAACTCCTCTGAAGGAGGAAAAATGTTGGTGGCAAGCAAGTAGAGAACTTGTTTCTTAGAAGTTTAAAAATGGCCAATAAGCATGACCAACATTTGCATTTTTTTTTTTTTTTTTTATGGTTTACACACCAGCATTAGATACCTGACCTTGTTTAATCTTTCCCCCCACTTTGGGAAGACAGTGTTATTCCCCCTCACCCCCTTTTAACAGAAGAGAAAACTGAGTCTCAGTAAGGTTCAGTGACTTGCACACAGGTCTAAGCAGCAGGGCTGTCCAGAGCTTTCCGTGCCTGTACACTTCCTATCCTGCAGTGACAGTGCATGAGTGAATGAGGCATTCCCACAGGTCTTGCTGTTTGAAACAAATTACATTTGCCAAAGGAAAAAACATTTTCTTGGAAGATAAGTTGAATAAGCATATGTGTAATTTCTTAAAGAGTATATTGTACTCACCTCAGTTTTAAAGCGCAAATGATCCTTGTGTATTGTTTTTGAGAAGAAAGTCAATCTTTTTTTTACCATTTCTCTTAACTTTATTGCAGCTAGTGGTCAGAAGTTATATGTAAGACTTTTTCAACGTAAATTAAACTGGATTAAAATGAATAAATTAGACTATGAAGAAATTGCCAGAGATTTAACACCTGCAATTGAAGAATTGAAGCAAGCGGGCTTTCTGCAGACAGGTATGATTAGTAGAAGGAAGTGTGAAATGAAAATGTTGAATGAAGAACTAGGGTTATGCAGAATGATAATCATTGTAGCATAGTGCCATTTCCTGGCTGGTGCCTGCTTGCTTTTTTTAAATTGACACTTTTTAATCTGTCTAGGACAACAAATTATCCATGTGATGCTGAAGTCATTCTTAGCCAGGTTAAGACTACTAGAATAGGAATGACTATTTATTATTTTCTTCACTGCTACAGGTTCAGAACAATAAAATTACACAGGGATAGATACAGGGACATATGACACAGTAGAATACCTCTCTCCTCGGGTGTCCTTCCAGCAAGAACTGGACTCCATCTTATTCCAGTCCTCATCTTTACTGTAGAATAAAGTTGGTTTGCTTGAACTATTACTGCTTCTAACCTACAGTTTATAAACTGCTTGCCTCAAGATAGTTTAAATGATTTGAGCATATGCAAATGCTTTCGGAGATTTATCTTTGCCAGTGAGAGCCTTGGTTGTCTTGTCAGTAGCATTCATCAAGTTACCTGCCTGTGTATTGAGTGCAGTGTTGTGCTAGAAACTTGGTCTAAGAAGAATGAAAGATATGACCTTGGGTTCAAGTTGCTGACATTTTTAGACAAATAAGCAAATCAAGCCAGATGGTGTCTGGGGCAGTTTTTGTGGTGGGGAATAGTGAGTAAAAATGATGTTATGTAATTGTGGTGGGGCCGGATAGGGTAAAGATGGGAAAGTTGGGGAGAGGCATGGAGGCTGAATGAAGGAGCTTGCATGTGATAGGTTAGGCAGTGGGGACACGAGGTCCTCCATGGAGCAGTGGTTCCCACATGCCAGCACTGCTGATTCTTAGTCCACACCTGCTCCAGAAGATCTGGTACATATCCCATAAATCTCTGTGACAGGCATGCCAAGTGAAGGCTGCAGGTGAGCCTTGACTTACCTTTATGAAACAAAGCCAGAGCATGCTTCTGCTCAGAACCTAAGGCCTCATTGTTGGACTCAGTCAATTCTAAGTCCTACCCAGGACCCATGCAGCCCTGAGTTGTGCCCTGGCTGCTTCTCTGACCTCATCTTCTTCCTGGCCTTTTTGGTTCATTCTCCTGCAGCCACACTGCTCTCTTGGACATTCTTCACTGTGCTGAGCTTACCCCGTTGCAGGGCCAGTGCTTGCTGTTCCCTCCATGTAGGACAGTCTTCTTCCACCTAGCCTCATGGCTTATCTCATTTCATTCCCATCTCTGCCCTGTGGCACCTCATCCGGGAGCGGCTTGAACCCCTTGTCAAATACAGCCACCCTCAGTGCTGTGTTCAGTATGTCTTGCCTAGTTTTGGTTTTCTTTATAGTACTACCATTATCTGAGATCCTGCCTTATTTGTGTGCTGACACTGGATTGGAAGCTTCTTGTGTGCAAGGACTTTGTTTTGTTCACTGTTGTGTGCTCAGGGCCTTCGAACATTACCCGGCACTGGCACATGCCCAGTAAGTGTTTATTGAATGAAGGAAAAAGACGCTGCCCTAATCTGTGACTGCTTTGAAAGCAGTGGCCAGCCAGATCCGATTGAGCTCTGAATTCCTAGGGCCTGGCATGGGGACTGGGACGCTTCATAGCCATGACTTATGTGTCTGTTGAATAAATGAGCCCAAGAATGGGTTCAGAGGGAGAGGGTTCCCAGCCTTTATCTCTTGTGGGAGAGAGGAGAGCTGATGAGAGTTTTCTCCATGACCTCTTTTTTGGGGAGTCCACTCAGAGGTTTCATGTTAAAAAAGAGGGAATATATGTTCCAGTAAGCTTTTAAAGAGGATTCTCAGACTGTGGCAGCTATCCATATTTGTCTTTATTTTAACATTTTTCTTTACTTTCTAGTAACTATCTTAAAATTTCACTAGATATTTGTCCATACTCTTGAATAATTGGTTTGGCAAACTAATTAAAATTTCTGCAGTTGGGTTTATTTTATTTGCCTCTAACTAAGCTTCCTTCTTCCTAAACTAAGTAAAGCTAGAAAATAGCAAAATTCTTTAAAAATATGTTTAAAATTTTTACTTTTCACACAGTCTTTTTTATTTATTTATTTTTTAGGAGGTACCAGGATTGAACCCAGGACCTCGTACTAGGAAGCAGGCGCTCAACCACTTGAGCTATAGCTGCTCCCCTTCACAAAGTCCTGTGCGGTGCAAAGGTATTTGATTTTGAGGAGGTCCCATTTACCTGTTTCTTCCTTTTGTTGCTCACGCTTTGGGTGTGAGGTTTAAGAGAACCCCATCTACCACAAGATCTTTTTTGTTTGTTTTTTGATTTTTTTTTTTTAAAGCTTTTATTTATTCATCCCCCTCTTGCTGCTTGTGCTCTCTGGGTCAGCTAACCACGCCGTGCGGGCGGGCTTGCCTTCACCAGGAGGCCCCGGGAACCAAACCCGGGGACTCCCATATGGTAAACGGGAGCCCCACTGATTGAGCCACAGCCGCTTCCCTTGATTTTTTATATATGTATTTTATTAGAGAAGTTGTGAACTTACAAAACAATCATGTAGGGAGCAGGTGTAACTCAGTGCCTGGGCACCTGTTTCCCATGTATGAGGTCCCAGATTCAATCCCTGGTACCTCCTAAAAAACAAACAAAAAAACAAAACAATCATGCATATATGCAGAATTTCCATACAACACCCCTCGACCAACATATTACATCGTTGTGGAACGTTTGTTAAAGATTATGAGATATCATCAGATGATTGCCACTAATTATGGTCTGTAGCACACATTTGGTATATTTTTTCCCTACCCCTCTGTTATTAACACAGTACTTCTTTGACATTGATGCAAGAATATTTCAATATTGCTGTTAACTATAGTCTGTAGGTTACCTTAATTGTATTTTTCCCTTGTATCTCCATATTCCTACCACCTTACCACAAGATCTTGAAGATGTTTCCCTACATTATCTTCTAGGAGTTTTATAGTCCTGGCTTTTATGTTTAGTTCTTGATCCATTTTGAGTTGATTCTTGTGAAGGGAGTGAGATAGGGGTCTCCCTTTGTATTAGTCAGATTTTGCATCAGCACAGCCAAAGGGGTGCTGATGCAAAATACCAATAATCAGTTGGGTTTTATAAAAGGTATTTATTTGGGGTAGAAGCTTACAGTTACCAGGCCATAAAGCATAAGTTTCTTCCCTCACCCAACTCTGTGAGGGGTCCAGTTTCCTGGGTTCCTTTCTTCCCGGGGCTTGATTCTCTCCAGGTTCAGCTGCTTGTTTGCTCCGCAAGGCCAGCTGTAGACTATCAGGTGAATGGCTTGTCTCTTTTCCCAGGGCCTTCCTCCTTCCTCACAACCAAGCTCTCTTACTTCCCAGGGCTCCAGCTGAAGACTCCAACATCAGAACTCCAACTCAAAACTCCCCAACTCTGTCCTTTGCCATGTCTTTTATCTTTGATTCCCCACCCACCAAGGGGCAGGGCTCAACACCCTACTGATGTGGCCCAGTCAAAGCCCTAATCATAATTTAATCATGCCCAGATGAACAGACCAGTTTACAAGCATAATCCAATATCTATTTTTGGAATTCATAACTATGTCAAACTGCCAAACTGTGACACCCTTCTTTCTTTTCGTTAGGATACCCAGCACCATTCATTGAAGAGACTGTTTTATCTCTGCAAAGTGGACTTGGTAGGCTTGTCAAAAACCAGTTGACTTGAGAGGTGGGGTCTATTTAAAAATATTTTAAACTTTTTTTTCCAACTGTTTCAGAATCTGAATTGCAAGAACTATCTGAAGTGCTTGAGCTACTTTCTGCTCCTGAACTAAAAACCCTGGCGAAGACCTTCCACTTGGTGAACCCCAGTGGGCAGAAGCAGCAGTTGGTGGACACCTTCCTCAAATTGGCCAGACAGCGTTCAGTCTTCACTTGGGGCAAGAATCAACCTGGAATTGGTGCAGTGATTTTGAAAAGGTTTTATTGGCTGCTGTTCCACTAAAAACGTTTAAAGTCTTGATAGCACACATGAATTTATTGTGATAGCTTGTGTGCTTTTCAGATTGTGGCACTTTTTTCAGTGGCAGTTAGATCGGGAAGGCTGGGAGAGCCTTGAGTTCAAGAGCCGGCCTTTCTTGGCTGACTACTCACAGATCTTGCTGTAATACTATACTAATTTCCAGGACCAAGGAAAATCAAGAGGCTATAGAGCAAAGGCCATAGACCTTCGGGAAATTCTAGTATTTTATTTTCAAGAAAAATACCATTTTAGCTGCTGTAATAGGATTTTAGTGTATTCAGTCAAAGTTTCATTTTATCTATAAAATAATCTATATCAACTTTAGTGTGGGAAACTAGTATTATGGAGATGGAGTAGTTGAGGTTGACATGAGAAGGTGCTTTGGAAAACACTTTAAAAATTATGTCAATGTTATTATATAAATGTAACTTTCAGCTATCATTGTGCATCCAGAATTGGACTAAACTCACTCTTGTTGAAAAGATATTTTGAATACTAATCTTTAAAAGAACTTAGATATAAGGCTTACATTATTAGTGTCAGTTTCTGGTTGTATATTATTTAAAAGTCTTTTAATATATTTCATATTTATAATTAATTGACTTTAAAAATATAAAAATCTCATCCCTGTGGTGTTTAGAAGGATTTAAATGTCTTCTAAATCCTTGCTTTATCTAGTTGTATTTCTTAAGTATTTTGTTAACTTTCTAGATAACTTCTTTATAGGGAAAACAACAATAACATTAAAATTAGCAGCCCTCCCTCACTGTGAATACTTAGCATATGAACATATATGATAAAAGAAATAAGATTAAAAATTTTTAAATTGACTTTGGACTTGTTGGAAAGTAAAATTCTTAAAGTTATCTTAATTGTACCTAAAATCACTACCCTTTAGGATCATTCTTTACTTTATTTCTTCATTTTTCTGGAGTCCCCAGCAGTGGAATTTCAGTCTTTAACAGCCTCGCATTAGGGCAGTACCTGGTTTGCTTACTGTGCTGTTATCAATAAGGAAACAGAAAAAGTCATATTCTTTACACTTACTTAACCCTAGTAGATAGATAGTCACTGTTGCGTTTTCCATGTATAATGCTTTCTTCTGCCTCCCAGAGGCTTGGTCCGCTGGGCGTCCCTGGGGCTTTGCCTGGAAATGGGTAAAGTAGGCACTTTTTTTTTTTTTTTAAAGATTTTATTTATTTATTCATTTATTCCCCCCTTGCTGCTTGTGCTCGCTGGGTCAGCTAACCACGCCGTGTGGGCGGGCTTGCCTTCACCAGGAGGCCCCAGGAACCGAACCAGGGGCCTCCCATATGGTAAACGGGAGCCCTACTAGTAGGCACTTTTTGGAAGCCTCTGTCTGCGGTGGTTCTCAGTTAAATGGTGGCTGATGGGAACCCCTGCCTTGCCCGTCTGGTGTCTTTGTGATGGCGCTGATCTCGACAATGGCCGCAGGGCTGCACACTGCTTTGGGCATGATACTTTCTGGGATGGGAGGTGTGGGGTCTCCACCAGGCTAGGGGTTCTCAACCTGGCGTCATATTGTCCCCCAGGGGCTTCTGGCAATGTCTCGACAAACTTTTGTTTCTCACAACTTGGGGGGATGCTACTGGCATCTAGTGGGTAGAGCCCAGGGTTGCTGCTAAGCATCCTGCAATGCACAGGGCAGCCCCACCCCCCCAAAGAATGAACCCACCCCAAATGTCAGTAGCACCAGAGTTGAGAAGCTTTGCTCTGGGTAGGGGAGCTCGGTCCTGTGTTTAATCCAGACCTTCAGGCTGCCCCGGAAGGCCTCCGATTGGACCGAATTCTCTCTGAAGTTACACTGGAATGGAGATGCTCCCAGACTGCCCTATCAGAGAACAGCACCACGCCTGGGTGTCGATTTGCACTGGCTCCTAGTGCAGGAAACACCCTGCCTTGCCAAGAGCCTTTGACAATGACATTTAAATAAATACCCCTTACTTAATATGAGTAGTCACCTGAGTCAAGAACTGAGAATTGCTGTAAGAATATTCCTCTATGATACGTTGATAAAAATATGGAGATACATGGGGAAAATACAATTGATTAACTTGCAGACTATAGTTAATAGTAATATTGTAATATTTTTGTAGCAAAGGCAAAGAAGGTACTGTATCAGTGCTAAAGGTGGGAAAAAAAAGAATATGGGATTTAGTTAGATGAGATGTGCATATGATCAAGCATTTATTTTTTTCATTTTCCTCATTAAGGAGACCTTGGTCATGTTATTTAACCAGTCTGTGCTCATTTACTCATCTTTTGGAATGCTGGAGAAACAATTGAGTTTATTTTTAGTATTAAATAAGATAAATGTGCCTGGACAGAATATTTTGAAGTAACGCTTCCATAATTTGTTAAGCTGCCTTTTGTCTCATATTTTGTAGTTGAAACAAAGTTTTAAAAAATTGAGAATTGCTAATGGCAAACGGGTGGTACTTTTTGACAGTTTTCCAAGTATTTTAAGTGTTCACAACCAGTGTGAATCCTAGTCCACTTTGTGGCTAGGGAAGGAAACACTTTTATTGAGTTAAACCATGTGTTGAAACCATTTGGAGACATTATTTCATTCAGTCCTCACCGATTCCCTCAGTGGGGCTCTGAGCCCCAGAGAGGTTAAGTAATTCTGCAAGCAATGGCTTCGCTTCAGACTTAGAATAACACATGTCATTTCTCCCTATTTTACCTGAAAATAATTTGTAAAATCTGATATCTAAACCTTAAAAAAAATTAGTTATTTCTGTATTGCACGTTTTTCAGAGCTAAAGACTTGGCAGGACAGTCACTGAGAGTCTGTAAAGGCCCCAGGGCTGTGTTTTCCCGGATCTTGCTGCTCTTCTCACTGGCTGACTCAGTGGAGGATGAAGAAGCTGCCTGTGGCGGACAGGGACAGCTTTCCACTGTGCTTTTGGTCAGTCTCGGCCGAAGGGAGTTTCCCAGCTATACCATCAATCGGAAAACACCAATCTTCCAAGACAGAGAAGATCTCATCAGGTGAGGCCATGTTAGCTCACTGTTATCTCCGCACGGGTGTTTATTTTATATTATGTAAAAGTTTTTATTTATTTTTGTCAACCATGGTAGAAGCATGCTTCCACAGCCAAAATTGTTTTGGAAATTTTTTGGTTTTTATCTTTTTGCTTTATTTGTATCCGTTCTAAGACAATAGGAGAAGGTAGAAACGTACTTAAATGAAGGTTGTCAAAACCGATGAGTTTTGAGTTAGAGCTAAGAAAATTTTCCCTGGCTGCAGACATTTTAACACATCTCCCTTGTGCATGTGTTGGTGTGAAGAAGGCTGAAGAGGAGTGTGACTCTAGCAGTGGTGCTTCAGATAAAGCTAACGTAACTTGTTTACAGTTTACTAGAGTCATGAACATGGCAAGTTAGAAAACTTCAGGAATCTGTTTTGGTACATGGACTTAGTGAAAATTTGGTTTGACTAGCAAAAGTAAGTTTTGGTAGTATAGATCTTATAGCAAAAAATACTTGGATTTCCTAAAAAAAAAAAAAAAAAAAAAAATCACCTTTCATAAGAAGAATTAATTTGGATTTCCTAAAAAGCCACCTCGGTTCTTGATGTGAGACTTATACCTCAGATTTACCAGGAATTGCTTCTCATGTGGCTTTAGGATGATCTAGGTGTTAACTTAGGGGTTGTTTTCTTGTGAGCTTGCACGCTCTGAAGCCAGAGAGCACAAGGCCCAGCACCGGGAAGCCACCGTGTACCTCAGTTTCCTCATGTGTGTGTCCTTACCCTGTGTCGATGCTCATGAGTGCTTAGGCCTGGCCTCTGGGGAGTGCTCAGAGTATTTCCCTATTCCTGCTCTAGCCAAAAGCAGCTGAGGCTCAGATCCCTGGATGACAAGGCATGGTGGCCAGTTAAAAAGAGGGGCCTGGGGGAAAATACCCATTCCATATTCTTTTAGAAAGTAGGTAGGCAGTAAATTATAAAATAATATAAACTCCCTTTGCTATGCAATTTCATTTTCCTTAACATGTTAATGAAATTTGGTTTAATTAACTTCCGGAAGGGTATAACATTGCAATACCTGGCAATCTGATTTTCTGATTTTCTAAAAGCCCTTTGAGCCCACCTCTGTACTTGCAAATGATTTATCCTTTCTTTTCTTTCCCTTCATTTATTCAATAAAAATGAATTGAAGTGTTGAGAACCTATTATGTGCTCAGGTAATGGGGTTGCAGTAGTGAACAAGATGGAATCTATCCTGGGGTTACAGGGGGTAGAAAATATAGAAAACAACAGAAACTTCCAGCACACAATGAGCTGTTGTGATTGAGGGGCAGGCTAGAGAATTTTTGCCTTTCTAGGTAGAGCATCAGGGGCGCCTCCCCGGCGAGGTGCCATTTGCTGGAGGCGAGCTGGCCCACAAAGGTCAGGGCCTGCTCCCAGGCCTGGAGGTGAGCGGGCGCACCTGGTTCTGCATGGGGCAGTGGTGCAGGAAGCTGGATGGGAGCACGGGGCGGGCAGTGCTGGCCTGAGCCCTGGGGAACAGGTGTAATTGTCTTGTATCTCTGAGTCTTGGAAGCTGTTGATGAGTTTTAACAGAATTTACAGAAGCGTCCTGCAGAAAGGGATTAGGAGGGAGGAAGGGAAGCTGCAGGAAGACTGACTTTGGTGATGGCTGAGGTGAAAGGTGATGACGGTGGCAGCGGCAATGGGGAGAGGTGAATATATAAGGGGAATTTTGGAAGTAGTGAAGATGAGACTTGATCGTGATTAGTTCTAGGGGATAAGGAACCAGCAAATAAAGGACGGCTGGCTTTTGACTTGGGCAGATTGGAAGAGAAGTACTGGGAGGAACGGTGATGCTGGTTAGCCTTTAGTGGTGACCATCAGATATCGGCGTTGGACATGCTGTCATGAGCTCAGGGACGAGGTCCAGCCTGGAGAGAGAACTCTGAGTCACGGACATATGGATGGTTTTTGAAGCCATGGAACTGGAGAAGAGAAGGAATGAGCCTTGGCAGATCAGGTAGAAAAGGAAAAGCAGGAGGAGATCCAGGAGCATGGGAGACTCAGAAGCCTAGAGGGGATAGTGTTTCAAGGAGTGGGTACAGTCGGGTGATATCTGCTAAGAGGTTGAGTAAATACGGGCCAGAGGAATGACCGTGTGGCTTGGCAGGATGTGAGTTATTGGGGACCTAAGTAAGAGCAGCTGCAGCGAAACGTGGGCCTGGTGGACAGGAGAGCAGGGCCATAGCGGGCACGGGGCTAGAGAAACAGCAGCAGCTGCAGTGGGAGGCGCAGGCAAGGTGGCTTCGTTTTGTTGTGTTTTAAAGATGGGAGACACTAAAAGGTCTGTGTGTGTGTTTGTGCTGATGGGGATGAGCCAGTAGAAAAGAGAGGCTGATGACACAAGAGACCTTGGTTGAACAGAAGAGGGGGACCCTGGGGGAGACGGGAGGGGCCGGGAGCCAGAGCAGAGGACAGAGCTGTGTGCAGGTGGGAATGGGTGTGTGTCTTGTGGTGGGAAGCTGAGGCCCTTCTGATGGTTCAGTCTCCATGTGGAGGTATCGGGTGGGTACGGCACGGGTCGCGTAGCAGCCTGGCAGAATGGAAAGCAGACTTCTGTGGGGGCAGGGGCTCATTTGAAGCCTGGCTCTGAATTAAAGCGAAACCAGTCAGCCCAGTCCTGTAAGTTTGATTAGCAGAATCCAGGGCCCTGGGTATGGGCTTGGAGGAAGCCTTGGCTGCTCGCTTCAGGATCAGGGCTGTGTGCTTACAGCGAGTGCTGGGCCACTGGCTCTCAGGCTGGCTGGGTAGGCCCAGGGTTGGTGAGAAAGTGTTGGAGCCGGTGCCTTGGGCAGGGATCCTGATGCAGACGAGGAGCTGCCAAGTAAGCAAGCTGCAAGGACTGCCGGTGGGCAGTGAATCTGGTGCCTGAAATCAGGGGTTCGAGGGCTCCTGGGTGGTGTGGCACGTGGTAGCTGAAGGCAGGTGGAGAAGGGGTATTGGTGAGGAGGGCACGGCTGTTGGCAGACGTGGGGGGAGAGCAAGGCAGTGATGAGAAGCAGCTGGCCTAGAAGCTGGCAGAGGCCTGTGAGGCAGAAGTGCGAGCTTCCAGGCAATGGAGCCCTCCAGGGGGAAGAGGCTGGGGATGGGAGGAGTGTGCCACTTCCAGTTTGCAGTTCCAGGGGGATGCTTTGGGAAGCAGGGCGGGTGGGTTTGGGCCAGATGAGGGATGGGTACCAGCAGTGCTGGCCCAGGTGAGCTCAGGGGTATGGAGATGGAGGCCAGCAGGGACGTGAGGTGTGACGGTCAGGCCTCGGTGGTCTCTCGCAGGTGGGACTTGGTTCAAGCATCATTGCTGGGCGTGGGGGCCTCCTGGCCGCGGCCGCTCCTGCCGGTGTGCTGGCGGGGGCGCTGCCGCTCACTGGGCAGCTCTTAGCCTCCAGCAGGGTCTCTCTGTCATACTCTCTGCTTGTTGGCTCCAGAACTGCCCAGCAGCATACTATTAGAGAGTTAGATCAGCGTTCATGAGCAGATTTGTACATTTAAAGGTCATTTCTTTTACACCAATTTGACAAGTATTTCTACATACTGATAATCCATGTTTTCTTTTAGATGTGAGTCCACAATACAGTGACTGTGTCCTGAAAGTGTTAGAGAATCAGTTGTCCATTTTTTGGTAGCTAAAGATGCAATGTGAAGTCGGCTTTCCTCAGCTAAGTGGATTCATAACACTTCAGCATTGCTTTCTCCCAAAACTATCCCTCAAGTTCTTTTTCTAAATACTCTAAGTAGTTCTCTAAGCTTGGACAGCATCCCTCCAGTTACCTCTGACTGTGTTGGTGAAGGCACCAAACCCACAGCTTACTAGAATTCTGCATCCAGCTTTACGTGTTTGCATGCTTGCTGCCAAGTTATCGATTGAATGGACGAGCACCAAAAATCAGAGATGCTGAGCCCTTAGTGCTGCTTTTATATAATATGTGCTGGCTGTAGATTTTTTTATCTGCCTAGTATGGCAGCCTGTATTAGTTTTTCTGGGCCACTCCATGGGGGTAGTATGTTAAATTATTACAAGAATAAAATTGAAATAACCCTTGTGTTTTCTTTTTTTTGTTGTTTTTTTTTCCTTTCCCTTGTATTTTCAAAAACAAACTGCAGGATCAGATACAGTAGGTGGGATATGTCATCTTTGTGGACATGCTCATTCACATTCTTTTTTTTAAGATTTATTTTATTTATTTCTCCCCCCTCCCCTCATTGTTTGCTCTCGTTGTCTGCTCTCTGTGTGTGTCCGTCTTCTTTTTAGGAGGGACTGGAAACCGCACACCGGACCTCCCATGTGGGAGGGAGGCGCCTAATTGCTTGAGCCACCTCTGCTCCCTGCTTGTTGTGTCTCATTATGTTTTCCTCCTTGTGTCTCTTTGTTGCGTCAGCCTGCTGTGTCAGCTCGCTGTCTTGCTCGTCTTCTTTAGGAGACACTGGGAACCGAACCCGGGATCTCCCATGTGGTAGGCAGGTGCCCAGCTGTGTGAGCCACATCCGCTTTCCTGCTCATTCACCTTTGACACTTGGCTTGTTCAGATATGCAGCAGCTACACACATGCTGAATGACATTTCTACTGCAATGGCCAGTGGGAACTGGGATGACGCTAAGGAACTCTCTCAATGTGCAAAGAAGGATTGGAACAAACTGAAAAACCATCCTTCTCTGAGGTAAGATTGCCTTTTTTAGGCACCTCTGAATATTTACTTCTTAACCAGCTTGTTTCAACTACTTTCAGTAATTTTTTTTCATGATGAACAAACTCCTTTTGTTCTGTGGTCAAACCACCTGTGGAGGCAAGATCTCTTGCTGGCTAAGTGCTGTGTGAAACAGGAAATGTCTGAAAGTTTAAAGTGTGCAGCAGGTAGAATTGGCTTTTAGCCTCCCATGGTTTGTGTGCTGCCATCCCCTAGCACGAGGCAGCTTCGGTTAAATGGGGGAGTCCAGCAGAGGCACACCAGGTATGTTCTTCTGCTGGAAATTCAAGTCGGTGTTTTTCTGAAAAAGAAACCTAAATTGAACACTTACTTTAAAAGTTCCAAGAACGTAGCATGTGATTTTTTATTTTTATTTTTTGGATAACTGTTTTATATCTTCATGATTTGTTAAGAGCTTTTTCCTGTGTTGTCACACAGTGATGAGGGAAAAAATTAGTATTATCAGTTGCCTCTTTCAGAAAAACATAAATTTTATAAAAAATAATAATTGACTTAAAAATCACAGGAAAAAAATAGAAATAAAAAACAACAGAAAATCATAGCCAGGAAGTTAAAATACTGCTTAGAACAGGGGTTGGCAAAGCCCTTCTGAAAAGGCTGGTCAGCACGGATTCCACGCTCTGCGGTGCTGTCAGGCGTCACGCGCACAGACGGCGTGGCTCCTGGCCAGGGGGGACACTGACCTGAGTCCCGTGCGGCTGCTGCGCAGCACGCGTCGTCTCCTTTTGATTGTCTCACCTGGTCACAAGAGCAGAGGCATCTTAGTGCCCACCCTGCACGGAGCGCTGGGCGTGCTCCACGGCCTGCGTTCCTGGCCCTCCGCGTAGAGCGGCAGCAGCTGCTCACAGCGTAGTCCACTGGGTGACCTGGGAAGCGATGGCTGCTCGGGAGAATACAGTGCTGTGCTGTATAAAATTGGGCAAAACTCAAAGTATTTAGATCACACATATATGAAAATACAGAATTCAGTCTGCTTTATCACTTTTTATATTGCCTTGCAGCAAATGAAGCAAATCACTCAACTGTGTGCATCTTCATTTTAGATGCCATGAGCAGTTGCCACTCTTTCTGCGGTGCTTTACTGTGGGCTGGATCTATACAAGGATTTTGTCACGGATGGTTGAAATATTCCAGAGGCTTCACATGTATGAGGTGGGAGCATGCCCCCAGCCCCCGCCCCTGCTTTCTCCTGATGGGTGATGAGCCGGTGGCGGGAAACCCGCTGGCCGTCTCCGCTTTCCACACCTTGGCCAGCACACGGCGATCTCAGGAAGGTGTGTTTACTGCAGGCAGCCTCGCCTCCTGGGTTGGCAAAAGAAGATGGCGGGAGCTGCTTTGTTTGAGTGCGATGGCACCCGTGCGGTGGTGGGTGTGCGATGGGGGGCGTGCGATGGTGCCCGTGCTGTGGTGTCCATGGGATGGCGGGTGTGCGATGGTGCGTGTGCAAGCCAGGGTGGCCCTAGGGATCAGTCCACAGATCTCAAAGGCCACATCTCCTTGTCCTTCCCCTTCAGCTGCTGTGGATTGTCTGGAAATCACATTGTTCTCACTCATTCCAAACACAGTGAGGTGACTTCTGCCACGTTTCACATTTCTCTAATGAAGAACAATATTTTATAGAGAGAATTTGTAAAGCTGGTGGTCCATGGATCCCAAGAGATCTGTGGGATTGACTTTGGGGGATCTGTGAGCCCACAAATTGTGTGTGTACATGAGTTTGTGCACTTTTCTAAGGTCAGTGATCAGATACTTCACAGAGATCCACGAGCCGCAAAACATCAACATCAAGAACGACAGGACAGACTGTGCGCAAATAGAGACTTGGGGGTCCCCCTGCCGAAGTGGGCGTTTAGATTGGAGACCCTCATTCTGTCCTGGGTGTTGGCCAGCCTGGCCGCAGCGCAGTTGCCTCGAGCACAATGCTGCCAGGCTTGGCACTGGCCGACTGGGCCGCCCGTGAGCCCTGTGTGGTGCCCGTGGGCCGCCTGGGTGCCCACGGCTGGCGAGAAGTCACGCCCACTCCAGAAGGACCTCCTACGGAGCCTGCCCTATCAGTCCCTGGCCCTTAGCCTTATTTTAAAATGCAAAGATATGCTTTACGAATACGCTTTGATTCTAAGTGTAATTACAGTTGATTTTGGTGAGTTTAAGGAGCCTTCTTTGTCGTTGGTGCACTAGGAAGCCGTCAAGGAACTTGAAAACCTTTTGTCTCAGAAGATTTATTGTCCTGACAGCAGAGGCCGATGGTGGGACAGACTGGCTCTCAATTTACACCAGCACCTGAAACGTCTTGAGCCGGTATTCAGCACTATGTCTTTTCACCTTTGGATAAATTTGTAAAATATGGCAAAGTTTTAAGATATTTAACTTTTAAATACCTTAAAGATCTAAATGTGATTAGAACCTTTATTTCTTTCAACATTCTTCTTTTGTCTGTGTTCTTCCAACCCCAAAAGAAGTCAGAGGGGCACTAAAACAAGCATTAAAATAAAGACATGAGAAATTTGTTTTCACTGATTTGGAAGATAGATGCGTTGGAGGGGAATCCGTGCTGGGATTTAGGAGTTGAGGGAGAGCAGAGGGGATGTCTCGGCCCTGAGCAGTACCTTCAGGAACAAGGTGCTCTCTGAGAGCTGGTGCTTTTAGTCACTCGTTCCTCAGGGACTCAAGCCAGAAAAAGGGATTGAAAACTATCCCTTTCCTTGTGTTGGTGCAGGTGATTGGTGAGTAAAGCTCTGCATGTCCTCGCAATTTCTTGCTTTGTCATCGGGAAACGCACTCTCTGCTTAGCCCTGAGCAGGCCAGCTTCTCTCCTGGGTACTGTGCCCCTGGCAGGAAGTGTCTTGGCCCCAGTGGGACTGAGAGGCAGCTGTGCAGCCCTTCGCAGCTGTTGCCAGCTCCCCCCATCTCCCTTTCCACCTTGTGTTTGGGGCGAATGGAGGAAACTGGGTCCCTACCAGCGTTGCTTTCTCCAGTGGTGCATTAAGTGAACCACAGTGATGGAGGGTTTCACGCCTTCCACTGAGCTCTGAGCGCCTCAAGCCAGTGAATGCTGTTTCCTTCCTGGAGGCAGGCGTGCTGGGCGTCCCTCCAGGTGTGTGTTCAGGCTGATGTGGCGGGAGAAGGCATCTGTCGCCCCAGAACCAAATACTGAGAAAGCTGGTGCTTTGGTTGCCTCTTCCCTTCATTAAAGTTAAGTCCTAAAGATTTTACAGGTTTCACCCTCATCACAGTTCTGCTGAATGGGAATGTTCCCTCAGGGATAGAGGAGCCCCTGAGCTTATTTTTGAGCTTGGTGCTAAAATATCCTAATTCCTTTTAATTGTTTTTGCAAAGATCGTACTAGCCACACTCCTAATACTTACTGTTTTGTTGCCATTCTTTCCATTCCTTACGTCGGCCTGCAGGGAAGAACCTCCTGGGCTGTCTTCCCCCCTGAGCCCGCCTCGCCCCACCTGGCCTTGCACTGATGTTGTTGGCACCTGTCCAGCGCTCAGGAGCCACAGGAGGGCCCTTAACTCCTCCACACCTCAGGCGCCTCCTGTAATTGAGGCCCTTGGGGATGTCACGCCTGCCGGGCCTGCCCGGGAGCATGTCCGTCTGTGGGTGGGGGGGTGGGGGGCACGTGTCTTCTTGACGGCTCCCAGGAGACGCTCTGAGCCGCTGCCAGGCTTTTCTCTCGTCTCCTCTGGCCTATGGTCCAGGGCGTCCGTGATGCTAGGGAACTTTGTAAAGGTGTGGCAGTGGTATATGTGAAGGAGGTTAAAAGGGGAAATTTTCGGTTGCATATATGTTACCAGAATTAAAAAACAGAAAAGAAGTCATAGAACCTAATTCAAATTATGGACTACAGTTAATAGTATAATTATAATAACATTCTTTCATCACTATGACAAAGGTACCACACTAATGCAAAATGTTAATATTAGTGCAAACAGTGGTGCGAGGGGAGGTAGATGCAAACTGTACTTTTTGCCTGATTTTTCTGTAAATCTACAAGTGCTCCAATTTAAAACAAAACAAAACAAAAACTTAAAAATGAAAAGGTCATGAAATACAAGGAAAGACTGAGGAAAAAAATATCAGAATCAGATTTAAGAAATACCCTTGATTTCTAGAAGTATTGGCTTGCTCATTTGCTAATTAGCAAAACTGACTAATTGATAGTGGGTTTTCCTGCTGCGTTGGGTCTTTTAGGGTCCTGATGTGTGGCCTTGCTATTTGCCAGGCTGTTAAGTGCATCATGGAAGGGCTGGCGGACCCAGAAGTCAGAACAGGACACCGTCTTTCCCTTTATCAGAGAGCCGTGCGCCTGAGGGCGTCCCCGAGCTGTAAGAGGTTCAGGCATCTCTTCCAGAAGCTACCAGAGATGCCTGTGGGAGATGTGACGCATGTAAGTGGCTATGCTTTGGGCACTTTGGATTTAAATGTGCTTATGTGGCTTTTCTTTTTCTGAATAGAAGCCACCCAAGAACAGCCTTCCAGTGTGTGTTTTCTTTGTAGACCTAGAAAAATGTCACTTCCATTTTGGACAGAGACTTGGCCATGTGCCCATCTTCACCCTCACCCTGCTGCCTAATAAGGCTGGGTGTGTGGGCTCACTCCTCGCAGCATGTGGCCTCCGTGGCCTGCCTCGCCAGGTGGGTCCTGAGCACAGGCTCTGGGGCCAGGTGCTCTCCGCGGGCCAGGCTGTGACCTGTCTGCCTTGCGTGGGTGTGAGCGTGCAGCCCGCACACTGTGCCTGCTGCCAAGTGTGACAGCTTCACCTGCAGTGAGGCCGACCAGCGCTCCTCCCCTGCTGCCGCAGGTGACCATCACAGGCCAGGTGTGCCCGCAGAACGGGACGGGGAAGTCGGTGTTCGTGCTGGAGGCTGCGGTGGCCGGGGCCCCCGCCACCGTCCTGTGTTCCGTTGAGGACCTGGCGCTGGCCCACTACAGACGCAACGGCTTCGACCAGGGTAAGCTGAGCCCTGTTTCTCCCCGCAGCGCAGTCTCCATGTGGATGAGCAGTGCTGCAGAACGGCCAGGCGGGAGCAGGGGCTGTGTCCGCAGAGGACGCCGCTGCCCTGGGGGCCTGGGGAAGAGCCTCACTAGCTGAGGGCTCTAAGGCCATCTGCTCTCCGCGCAGGTGGTCTGTACCGTCTCACGGTCTAGAGAACCGTGTCCTCGAGTGGGGTGTTAGAGCAGCTACAGCGATGTGGCTTTCAGGCAGGGAGGGAGGATCGGATGTGGCAGCTGACACACCTGCTGGAGAAGGTGAGCTGGGGAGGTGAGGGCTGAGGAGGGAGCAGGCCTCGGGTTCAGAAAGAGCAGTGATTTGAATTCCTTAGGAAATGAGCTCTCTGTGTGGAGAATAAAAGCCAGTAAGAATTGGAGCTTGTGCTGTCTTCCGTTCCAGTAACTGTGACTGCCTGTCCTTCTCCTGCCACACTGTCTTTTTGGTGCATCTTCTGGGAACTAGGGTTGCAGGGTAAAAGGGTGGCAGCTTTGACGAAAAACGCCATTGGCCCTCGCTGCACTGTGCTTCTCTTCCTCCTCCCACTTTCTTTGGTTTCTTTCTCACTGGTGGGAGAGGAAGGGGTGTGCGAGTGTGATGTGTGAGTGTGGGCAGGGGTGGGCACTCTGCCACCTCTTGTGCCTGAGTCTGACTCTGTTCCTGGGGGCTGCTGAGGAGGCTCTTCTGCTCCTCTAAGCCGGAGGTGCAGCAGGGCCAGGGTCGGGGTGGCCTCCCATCCTGCTTCCAGGGGCTGCGCACCTGGGCCCCCTGGCATCGTCTTTGTTTTGGATTTTGTAGGTTTCCCTAGAGACCATTTTCTGAAATGCTGGGAGCCTAAGTCAGAACCGGCTCTGCCAGGTTCTGGTATGCGAAGCTCAGGGAGGAAGCTGAGAGCATGGCAGCTGTAGCAGGGTCTGAGGGGCGGCTGCTGAAGGTGCTTTCTCTCTCCTAACTGGGGCAAAAAGGAAAAAGCCTGAGAAACCCCTGAGGTGTGCACATGAACTCAGAATCCAGACAGACTTCCGCCGGCCAAGCACAGCATGCTGAGCTTGCCGCCTCGACGGAGCCCGCCTGGAGCCTGAGGTCCGCCCCTGGCCTGGGCTGGAGTGCGGCGTGGCCCTCCTGAGGCCTGGGCTCTGCTCCAGGGGGCGGCGCGAGCTGCGTGGAGTCTGTACAGTGCACGAAGGGAGGAGGTGCCTTCGAGTGAGGCAGCGGGCACATCTGGGGGCAGGGGCGGCCCTTTGAGAACAGCCTGAGCAAAGCACACACGTGAGCTTTAGAATGGCTGCTTCCTTGACATTTGTAATGCAGATTATTATAGGAGTATAGAGAAGTCATGCAGAAAACAGAGTTCAGTTCCCGCGTACGCCCGTTATTAGCACATCACTGTTGTGCCTTCGTTGCAACAGGTGAAACAGTATCATAACTGTACCATTAATTACACCCCATCGTCCATTATTGCTCGCTGTGTCTTATAGTCCTATTGTTAAAAATTTTATTCTACTAGCACATATACCACCTAAAATCCCCCCGTCTAACTGCACCCCCAGCCCTAGCCCATTGGAGCTCGTGATCTTCACGACGCTGTGCTGCCGTCGCCTCCTTCATGGCCAGGATGCTCCTGCTTCCCGGCACACGCTCTCACCACAAGCGAACTCCCTGTTCCCACTCCCTCCTGGCCCCTGGTAACCCGAGTTCCAGTTCCTATGAATCCGCTGCTAATCCCTCCCTATCAGTGAGATCGCACATTTGTCCTTTTGTGTCTGGCTTGCTTCAGAACGCAACCTGACGTCTTCAGGACTCACCGTCCTGCTGCATGCGTCAGAGCCTCATCCTTCCCGGCTGAGCGATGCTCCTTTGTCACGGATCCGTGCTTTGCTTGTCCATCCACTCATCATTGAACACTCGGGCTGCTTCCTCCTCTGGGCAGTGGTGCAGTGCTGTGGACGCCGGTGTGCGCCTTCTTTGGGGCATGTGCGTCCTGAGGAACAGCCCCGCTGTCCTCCAGTGACTGCACCGCTCCACGTTCACAGCAGGGGATGCGTGATCCTGTTTCTCTGCATCCGCTGCAGCACTTGTTACCTTCTGGACTCTTAGCAGTCGCCATTCTAGTGGGTGTGAAAATGTCTCTTGTTGTGGTTTGATTTGCATTTCCCTGACGGCTAACGATGTGGAGCATCTTTCCATGTCTGCACCTCATCTTTTGTTCTTTCTTAAAACTCTCTATTATGAAAGACATTGAACCTGCCTCTTCTACTGAGGTTGAGAGGACAGGGCATTGAACCCTGGCCTGCCTGTCACGTTTCATGCAGTTGGCTTTCTTCCATGCGCTGCCCCCCACCCCGGCTTTTAGGGCAGATCCCAGGTGTTTGGGCCCTTTCTCTGGCCCGTGGCCGGCTCCAGGGCGGATGACCATGCGGCCTGTCCCTAGGCAGGACCGTCCCAGTCCCCGTGCTGTGGTGACCAGTACTAAAGGCATTGCAGGTTCGAGGCGTGAAAGCCAGGGGCCTGCTTCACTTAGGTACCAGCTAAGTGCTCAGAGGCTGATGAGGAATACGAAATGACAAAGGCAAGATAGGGTGTAATTGAAAATGGGTGCCGGTGTAATTGGAAATGGGTGCCTTTCTGATGAATGTTGACTAAGATTAATCTACGTACTATATTATCTCCAGGGGAGGGATGATGTGACTGGGGAAGAAGCACAAACACCAGTGAGGACAGGCTACACTAGGCCAGAAAAGGCTAGTTACACAAGATAGAAGGGAAGTTCCCGATCCAGGGAGGCTGTAGGAGACGCAGAGACGGCTCCGTGGCTGAGGGCAGTGAGTGGGCACGAGGGCCTGGGGCCAGCCCAGGGTGGGCGGGGGTGAGCTGTGCACACAGATGCGTGCAGGCAGCGGTGAGTCTGCACAACGGCCTCTCTGCGGCGTGAAATCGCTGCTGTGTGCACTGTGTGTTTTCATTTATTAAAATCAAATATGATGAAAAGGAGTGGTGCCCTGGCAGGGAATTTTGTGCACGGGCAGTCTCACACCCCTCCAGGGAAGCGTTTTTCTCAGTTATTAGAAGGAGCATAGCAAAAATAATGTCACTTATAAACTCAGCTTGGGCCACTGAGTTCAGGAGTGGTTGCGTCTTCTGTGCTCCTGACTGAAAAACGAACATACCAGGACAGAAAGCGTATTTGAGTCTTTCCTGTTGGGCAGGAGCCCCCGTGGCGGCACAGGACAAGCCCCTGGTAGTGTAGGGGCTTCCGTGGGCCTCGACTGAACGGTTGGCTTTCCAAGCTCGCAGCGACTGCAGCCAGCGCTTCCAGCTGGAGTGCGGCTCTGCCTTCTGTGGTTCTGTCTCGGTTATTGCAGCAAAATAGACTACTGGAACTGTAAAAGCAAAAAACCGGTTGCCGCCAGGAGCCGAGTCCTGCTGTCCTCCTGAAAAGCAGGGAGACAGCCCGCGAGGCTGGGGTGCTGTCCTGGAGGGCAGGATCCAGCCGCCTGGCTGGAGGGGAGTCCCGCCTGGCCCCAAGTGGCTGCTCTGCCTGTCCTCTGCACAGAGGAGCGTGGGGAGGGGAGCGCGGTGGGGAAGCGGAGATGCTGCCCGTCCCTGGGAGCAGGCAGTGAAGCGGGGCCACCGCTGTCAGGCAGAGGCTGGGGACCACGGCCTTGGCCTCGCCGCGCGACTGGGGCCTTGGGGTGGAGCAGAGCTTGGCTCCCTCTCAGCGAGGCCAGGCGGGACGTGAGGAGAGGGGAGGCTGGCGGCCTCTAGGAAAGCAGGGTAGTGCGTGGCTGAGGGGGGGCTGCAGTGGACGTTGGTGGACGCAGGGTCCTCCGCCACCACCTTGGCCGTGGAGGAAGCGCAGCCCCTCCTGTCAGCGCCCTTTAGGGAGTGCTCCTCCCAGTGGGTGAGAGTTTACTCAGAACCTGAGGAGCCTGAGGGTGGAAGCTGGCCTTTTTCAAAGGCAAAACCAGCACGAGCTTTATGGTTCTGAGCTGTTCATTTGGACCTCTCCATGATTGCTGAGATCTGAGCGCAGGATTGCTGACAGCCCGAGACAGGCTTCTGTGCCAGCACCGTGCAGCAGCGCTAGGAGGGCCCAAGCACAGCATGTGCCCGGACCTAAGCTGTGTGTTGTTTCCTGGAACTGATTTGTCTGGCGTTCCCCGTAGGGATTCACGGAGAAGGGTCCACCTTTATCACGCTGTACGGCCTTCTCCTGTGGGACGTCATCTACATGGAGGGGATCCCGGACGTCTTCAGAAACGCCTACCAGGTACCTGAGGGTAGCCGAGGACGCGCACCAGGTGCCTGCTTTGAGGAAGCAGACTTTTCCACACACCTGGGATCAGGCTCACCTGGGGGCCAGGCGCCTGCAGGGGCTAGAAAAGTGGCTTTTGGTCACTGTCTTTTGGATAAGTTTAAAATCTGATTAATGGGATTTCAAATTTGTTTACCTTCCACGGTTTCTTTTAGACTTCTAGCTTAAAGTGTACTCCACATCAGTGTTGACTGAGCACCTGTCCTGCCCCAGGGGCTGTGCCAGGGGCTTCCCATCGCTGTCCAGGCCCTGCTAGGAGGCCTCCTGATGGGCTCTAAAAGCACAGCTGTGAAAAAACCCAGCGTAATAAAACGATTCTTACATCAGACCATTGAGATAACTTTTGACATATCTTTTGGGAAAAAGAAAAGTGAATGTGTGAATTGGGTCACTTTGGCCAATTTCCAAATTGTATAGCTAGGAACCGAACATCCTGGAGTGATCCAGGCCTGTCCAGGCCCGTTCTGAGGGCGCGTCTTCCCTGCGGCACAGGCGTTCCCGCTGGACCTGTGCACGGACAGCTTCTTCGCAAACAGGGGGCCGGCTCTAGAGGCCAGGCTGCAGCTGATGCACAGAGCCCCCGCCGAGACCCTGCGCACGTGGGTTGCTGCGGCGTGGCAGGCGCAAGAAGGCAGAGTGACTGCCGTGGTCAGCTGGGACCGCTTCGCTTCTCTTCAGCAAGCGCAGGTACTGGGAACACGGGCGTGGCTGACGGGACTCAGAGCAGAGCCTCACAGAAGCTGCTGCTGGGGCCCGTGGCAGCTGTCTCAAGGTGCGCACTCCCACACGTGCACGTGCAGAGCTTAGGTCTGTGTAAACGCGCCCTGGTGGCCCACCCCGGCCCAGGTGCAGTTACTGAAGAAGCCCCAGAGATGCCTTTGCCTCCCCGAGCCAGCAGCTTCCCTCCGCCTCACTGGCAGCCCTCGTCCCTCTAACTGCGGCCATGGCTCTCAGAGCCCTGAGTGCTCACTCCACATTCCCTCACCCTCAGCTGTGTCCCAGGATTTCCCATACTGGGCACAAATGTGATAAGTGACGAAAGGAAAACTTAAACTTATTTCCCCAGAGTTTGCCAGTAAGACTTTTAGCTGCTGGCTCTGATGCACCCCAGGAGATGCACAAAAGCGCTGGCTTACTTGGAATACATTTGTTTCCTGATCCATCAAGTTTTCACCTGTGCTGTGATCATTGTGACGTGGTTCAGGGTCTCTGGCAAGGGAAATGGTGAACTGTCCATGTCTTCTGGGTTTAGGATCTTGTTTCCTGCCTGGGGGGCCCCGTCCTCAGTGGAGTGTGCCGGCGCCTGGCCAGTGACTTCCGACACTGCCGCGGGGGCCTCCCTGACCTGGTGGTGTGGAACTCCCAGAGTCATCGCTGCAAGGTCAGTTTAGCCAGAATGGAAAACTGCATTAACAACTTCATCAGAGGCCACAATTGAGGCATGTCTTCCATGGCTGCTGGCGGGATTCAGGTCCTCGCAAGCTCCTGGACTGAGGGCCTCGGTTCCTCGCTGGCGCATGGCCAGAGGCTCTTCTCAGTTCCTGGCCATGGGAGCCTGTCAGTCGGGCAGCTCAAAGCCCAGCACAGGAAGGCAGGGAGAGCCAGAGTGTGTGAGCAGGACGGAGTCACAGTCTTCTGTAACTTGATCTTGGAAGTGACATCCCATCACAAGCAGGGTCACGGGATTCCAGCCCAGACTCGCAGGGCAGGGGGATGACGGGAGCCGTTTT
Source organism: Tolypeutes matacus (assembly GCA_026826555.1). Taxonomy (NCBI): domain Eukaryota; kingdom Metazoa; phylum Chordata; class Mammalia; order Cingulata; family Chlamyphoridae; genus Tolypeutes; species Tolypeutes matacus. The sequence goes on along the minus strand of JAKSZT010031275.1, from coordinate 374,123 downwards.
AGAAACTGCCTGAGAGGGGGCCTCCTCCAGTCATCTGCCCGTCGCGGCCCTGCTGCCTCTTACGGGCAGCTGCTTTCCTCACGTTTGCGTTTTGAGAGCATCTTATCATCTTAAGAGTCTGGATACGAGTGCTTTATCAGTAGTGGTTTGCTGGTGCTTCACCCCAGTCTGTGGCTTGTCTTTTCATTCTCTTAAGTGTCTTAGGAAGAGCAGGTTTCAATTTTGGTCAAGTCTAGCATTTTGGTTCTTTTACAGATCATGCTTTTGGTGTCCTATGTCAGGAATACTTGCTTAATCCACGATCAGAGAGTTTCTGCTGTTTTCTTCCTGGAAACGTTCTTGTTTCAGGTTTTACCTTAGTTCTGTGATCTCTGCTGAGATAATTCATGCCTATGTTGTGAGGCAGGGGTCGCTAGGTCTCAGCACCGCTTGTTGAGGACTACCCGTCCTTCATGGACTCGCCTTTGCATCTTTGCCAGAAACCAGCACTCCAGGTATGTGTGAGTCCTTCTGGACCCTGGTCTGGTTCATCGATATATTTATTTATATTACTTGATTACTGTAGCTTTACAGGTCATCTCAGTCCTCCACCTTTGCTCTTCTTTTTCCAAAGGTGTTCTGCCTGTTCTTTGTCCTTTGTATTTTTATTTGAATGCAAAATCAGCCTCTCAATTTCTAAAACAAAGCCTGCTGGGGTTTTAATTGGGATTGCTTTGAATCTGTAGATTTGGGAAGAACTGATATCTTAACTATGTTAAGCCTTTTGATCAATGATCATGGTACATCTGTTTATTTAGGTTCTTTTACATTTCTTTCAGTAGTTTTCAGCATATAGGTCTTGCAGAGCTTATAAGAATTTCCTATTTTTGATGCTATTAAATGGAATTTTTCAAAATTTCAGTTTCCAATTGTTTGCTGCTACTCTACAGAAATACAATTGATTCTTGCATATTGATCTTGTATCCTGCAAATGTGATACATTCACTTATTCTAGGAAGCTTTTTTTTTGTATTTTGACCAGATTTCCTATGTACACAGTCAGGTTGTCTGCTGCTAGTTTTACCTCTTTCCAGTCTTGACTGTTTCCTGGTCTGACTGCACTGCCAAGAACCACCACAAGCGGTGGCCCTGGGCACTGACCGGGCTGTGTCTGGATGAGCTGCAGTGGGAGGGGACTGCTCCAGCCTGCTTCTGATGAGTACTGACATGGCATAGCTTTTTCCAGCCTTCTACTAGTTACCTGTTTGTGTCTATACTTGATCTGTGTTCCTCGTAGGTGGCATATAGTTGGGTCTTTTTAAATCCAGTTTAACAACCTGTCTTTTAATTGGGGTGTTTGGAACAGTTACAGCTAATACAATTATTATCTGTTCAACTTGAAACCTACCATCTTTGTTTCCTGTCTCAGCCCTTTATTTTCCCCTATTGGTGGCTTGTTAGACATGATGTGGCTTTTTACATGGCTCATCAGTGTTTAAATGTTGATCTTGAACTTACCACCGATCCTCAAGTGATGCTGTACCACTCTACATGTAGTATGAAGGATCTTAACAGTGCACTCACTCCAGTCGAGTCATGAGAAAAAGTCTTTTCATTTACTGATGCAGATGCCCATTCCAGTGCTCGCTATTCCTCCATATAGATCCAGGTTTCCATTCTCCTCCTGCCTGAAGAACCTCCTTTACTAGTTTCTTGGGTGTCTGCTAGAAATGACTTCGTTTAGGTTTTCAATGTCTTATAAAGACTTTGCTCTTGAAAGATGTTCTTGAAAGATGTTTTCTCTGGGCAAAGAATTCTATGTTCACAGTTTTTTTCTTTTAGTACTTTAAAGATGTTTCCTCTGTCTTCTAGCTTGCATTGTTTCCAAAGCAAAATCTGTTGTCTTTTTCTCCGGCTTTTTATTTTTCTTCTGGCTGCTTTTAAGTTAAATACTCACCACTGACTGTGCAGTTTGATTAGCAGTGTGGTGCTACGTTTCTGTGCTTGGGGTTCACTGAGCTCCCTGCATCTTTGGATTTGTAGTTTTCATCAAATATGGGAAGCTTTTGGCCATTATTTCTTAAAATATTTTTCTTTCCTCCTTTAGAATCCTTTGCGGGTATTTTAATGTATATTAGGTTGCTTAATGCTGTTTATTTAAAAAACATTCGGTTTGGATAGTTTTTATTGCTGTCTTCAAAGTTCAATAATCTACAGTAACTGAAACTGCCTGCTATGCATTCAGAGCTGGCATGCAGGCAGATTTTTCTTATGATAAACACGTCAAAGAAGTGCGTGGGAAGAGCCTGAGGTGAATTTATGCTGCGCTTTGAAAGTTAGGACATCGGGCATGTGAAGAATATGGAGAATGAGCTAGGTCATGGGATCAGTGTGAATAAACAGGGTCCTTGCGTAGGAACGAGATTGGGCTGTTCCCTGGAGTGGCTGGCAGGGCCCGGAGGCACAGCTCTGTGGGTCACGCTAAGAAGTCTGAGCTTGTGTATGTGGCAGAAAGTAAGCAGAGGAGTTGGAGCAGGGGAACAGTCCAGCTTCTATTTTAAAACCATTTTTGGTTGCTGTACTAAGAATCACTACTAGTTCTCTGTGAACAACTGTCTAGTTCCTCCTGAATGGAAAAACTTCTCAAGGAATTTCTTAGCTATATATACAAATATATGCACACCGTGAAAACTGCTATGGTTTATTTGAATGATTATTCAGTTTCAGTAAGATACTAATCATTTTTAAAAACGTATCTTCTAGCTCGTGGAAGTTAAAGGCCCGAACGATCGTCTTTCACATAAGCAAACGATCTGGTTGGATGAACTGCAGAAGCTGGGGGCTGAAGTGGAAGTCTGCCATGTGGTTGCAGTTGGAGCTAAGGGGAAAGGCCTTAGCTAAGAGCTGTGGAATTTGGATTAACGTCGTAGAGTGAGATATTTTCAAAAGCATAAAGCATTATTTTGCTTAACTTCAGTTTTGTTTTTGTCAGTTATAAATCTGAGGGCTTAATGACTCATCATTGTATAGTGTCTGTATAGTCCCAAAATACTGCTTGAGTATGTGCACTGGGCACCCACAGTAGGTAACACACTTCTAAAAGGCCAAAACCATAGAGGCCATTTTAGGAGCTGGCTGCATCTGTTATTAAATTAGACTTATAAAAAGGCTGAAGCCATAGCAAGGCTGCTGGGCTCTCCGTGTCGTCACTGCCACTGGAAGAGCCTCTGGCCAGGGAGCTGTGATCGGAAGCAGTTGTGTCAGAGGCTCTCAGGACCCGGCTGCTCGTCTCCCACAGACCTGTTCTGAGACCACCTTGGGGAACCGTTCCCCAGGTTTTTGTTGAATGGCAGCACTGGCTGGGACATGGCCCCTTGATACCCGCACAGCTCCAGCTACAGCCAGTTCTGAACGCACGTCAAGGATTGATCGGTTTTTTAGAGGCAAAGCAAAAAAACTGAGTGGAATAAAATGCCTTTGAATCCCTCTGTTCTTGTAGGTGATTTCATACTGATAACGACAACAAACAAGTTCTATGGACATTTTATTTAGCACTCGGAATCTCCTTCGCATTCATCACTGTTGAACAGCAAGGCTGCTCCCCTCCTGCTCATCCTGTTAACTCAAGTCATAATCAGTTTTAGGCACAAAGGTTTTAGTTTTCTCTCAAAATCAAGTTCCAAGTACTTGATTTTACTGCTTATGACAAGCATTTTGTTGAAGGATGTGTTGATAGTTTTCACCCTCTGTTAGTACAAATTAATATCCTTTCCTTAAATAAAGTTAGACATTTTTTATTTTAAAATTGATTTTCATTAGAGAGTAACTGTAAGACATTGTACATATTTAAATTCAAACTGCCAAGTCCACAGCTGTCAGATACCTGGTGGCATTCCACCATCGCAGGCGTCACTCACAGGTGTGGGGCATGGGGTGCTGAGCCCTTTGGCACAGTGTTCACAGCCACTCAGGACTTCCTCACCACCATGTCCTTTTTGCTAGCAGAGCTGCAGGACTTAAGGCTGCTGGAGCTGGTTTTCATATTATGCACAATGAATTGTGGCACAATAATCATGATAGAACTGACCAGCAAAAGTAAAACAAATAAATGTATTTTACAACATTTGATTATCATACAAAAATAGGCACATCTATTTTTAACACAGTATTAATAGTACCTAAGTTTTAAAAAGCTTGTAAATTAAGAAAATAAATTCTAATGGAGTTGAAAATGAGGGAAGAAAATTATAGACATAAATGCTCAAGCAGCTTAATGAAAAAGGGAGAAAGCTACTTTCAGTGGCAGGATATCTGTTACACTTTAAGGGCGCTGGGGCTAGTTTCCAATCAAAGGCTATAAAATGTTTAGTGACAATAATGCTATTTGTATTAATGGAAAATGGTCCTTACTTTCTAAGCAACAAGTTGTCAGAAACATTGGGTTTATCAAGAAGATGACTTTCCTAAGGCATTTTTATAAAAACTCCTGTCTCTTTAAATCCAGAGACATTATCAGTTTTTAAGAAGCAAATAATTCAAATAGAAACAGCTCTTTACCTATAAAGGCAAAACATGGTATTTTGAAAAAACTTGTTTTAGAAAAGGAAATAAGCAAACTGGACACTTGATTATAAAAACATTTAAAATCTTAATTAAGATGACAGTTTCAGAAACTAAATAATAAAGTCAAATTTGAAAACCTCTGTCTTGAAGCAGGGAGTGGGGCGGAGAGAGAGTGGGCCGGGGAGAGAGTGGGGCTAAGTGCCACTGCTGCACTAAGCTCAGCTCCCCTCCTGGCTGCGGCTGGGCTCCCAGCACCGAGAACCAGGCTGTTCCAGGCTGAGGTGACACCTCTGCTGCTCAGTCCCCTTTTAACATCTCTGCCAAGGCAGGAATGGGCTGGGGCTGGGGCTGGGGCTGGGGCTGGGGCTGGGGCTTCTCTCGCTCGTTATAAAAATATGGCAGCATTCTGGGAAGTGCATTTTTCTTTCTCCTGTCCTCTATTCTGATTCCTTCATGTTAATAATATTGTCTGAGAGAAGAGGGAATTCTGTGCCGTTGATCAGTCTTGTGGCCTCCATTTTTCCAAGGCAAAGTGCCAAGGGTAGTTTACAGGGTGTAGATACTGACTGATTCTCAGGCCAGCCCAAAGACCTCCCAGCAAGTGCTGTGTGCGCAGGGCGGGCGATCTCAGCCAGAGGGGCAGCCCCCAGGAGCCCTCCGTGTCCTCAGGGACTTTCAGACGGAGAGAAACAGGGCTTTGGGGATGCCCAGCACGAAGCCTCATGTGCAGAGCCTGTTTCCTATTTCTGGAACTGAAATGTCACTTATTCTTACCTTAATATCAACATCAAAGGCACTTCTGAGTTTAATTATATTAGGTACAGCAAATGCTTTAAAGTTAACAGTGCATATCATTTTTTAAAAATTAGTCCTACAAAGTAAAAGCAAACTCAAGATTTTACAGTGATCTAAAGTCCCAAACAAAGTGATCTAAGGCCTTGAACCCTGAACCTGTATCAGCTGAATCCCATTAGAGAGAAGAGAAATTAACCAGAAAAACAGGAAAATCTACTAGCCTTTTTTGGGGGTGGGGGTGGGGGTGGAGTTAGGAGTTGTTTCTGGAAAACCACTAAACACTAACTTGTTACTTTTCCTGCTGTCTGCTTCTCTGGCTTGCTGATCTGAGCAAGGATCAGGTCACTGTTAGAAGTTGGTAGGAAAAATGGATGCAGACACAATAAATGCAGCAACAAGATCTGGTTAGCTCCACCACAGTTAGAGCAGGCTCTGTCTGCAAGTCCCCTAGAAATGAACAAGTCCTATAATGACAGAGACAGAAATACCAAAATTTATGCCTTTTAAAAAACAGGCAAAACAACCTGCGGAACGAGTGTGGCTCAGTGGCTGAGCACTCGCTTAGCATGTATGAGGTCCTGGGTTCAGTCCCTGGTGCCTCCTTAAAAAAAATTGTGAAGGAAGTATGATTCAACAGGTTTTTAAATAGTGCAAATTTCAGCTATTATTCTTACATATAAAATTATTAGAGTTTAAAATGCCTAGGTTAGCAATTTCAACTCAGAGGGAAAAAAAACACAGCTTCCCTCAAAATGTTCAGAAAACACTGCATTTAGTCCTCATTTGCTAGTGTCTCAGTAGATAACCATATTTTGGCCCCACTTAAAAATTTGCTTACTGGCGTTCCTAGAATGGTTCGTCTGCACAGATTCCCTGCAGGAGAGAAGGGAAATGAAGACGAAAGGTACTCGGGTGTCCCCGGGGCCTCGTGCGGGCTGCTGGCTCGGAAGTACATCCTGCTCTGCTCCAGCTCTGCGCAGCAGGCTTGCAAAGGGCTGCCCCCCCTGCGCTGCCGCAGCGTCCTGCGCAGCAGGTCCACTTCGTCCGCTAGGAGGGAGAGCCTGTGGAAGGCCGTGATGAAGCCCCCGCCCTTGATCTGCGCCTCGGGCACCCAGCGGATGTAGCACAGTTTCCATAGTTTCACGTGTGCTCCAGAGAGCCGTGGCAGAAGAACCCCGTGCAGGTCGACCGGCTTGGAAAACCATTCCTTCAAATACTGCTCCAAGCTGCTGTCCTGGCTGTCCGTGTGCCAAAGAGGGTCTGGCTTCAGTTTCACTCCTAAGGAGTTTCTCCTCGGAAGCAGCTCTTGGTCGCTGACAAGTCCGTCCCTGAAGGAGGACGGCAGTCCTCTCAGCGTGGAGGAGCTGTAGCTTTTCTGCACAGAGGAGAGAGGAATCCGTTTTACAGAAGGACGGTAAAGGTCCAGTGGCAAATACAAACTCAGCCTAAAGGAATGTTCTTTCCTTCCCTTAGGATACTTAATTCTAATCCTCCTCCACTGGAAATGAACGTTTTTTTTAGGCGTTAGCTCTACACAGGCTCTTGCTGCCAGCCTGCCTGGGGGTGGGGAGGTGGGCATACCCTGCCACTGATCTGCTTGGGTCCAAACCTCTGAGACTTCTGGGTTTTAAAAAAAATCTAGACTTGGCTATTCTGGAAAGAAGGGGCAGGGTGGGTGCAGATGGGTCTCAGGAGCTGGGCTTCCAGGCTCAACTGCTGTCTGCTCATTCTTAGTCCAAGGACAGTGAGAGGAAAAATGAGTATAAAGTCATTTCAGTTATAAAAAGTCAGTGATCCTTTAAAAACCTGTGTTGGTGGTGTCGAGGGAAACGACTTTGCTTTTAACTCGCTGTGTTCTGAAAACAGTACTTTTGGTTATGTGTGAACAAACATCAGGTTTTAGTGTTAGTGTATTTTTTTAGTTTACCTTTGTCCGCTTAAAAGATTTCACAGAGCCGTTCTGTACAAAAGGCGTGCTCTTCCCAACGTATAAGGGGTTATGGAAAAGGGTGCGATCCTTTGCTGTAAACTGGAGAGACCAGTCCCAAACCGAGGGGAATTTTAAGCCCTTCTCATCACCCAGTTGGATATTTTTGCTTATAGCAAATTCCTGCAAAATAAAATATTGGACCATTTGTGAAAAGATGCAAAATGGAAAATTTTCTCTTAAAAATTACTTTTCTGATGAGCCTTTCATCAGTATTCAAGTTAAAATTTCTGAACCAGAGCACTCAAAACCCAGTAGAGCAGCATGTTTTACTTCGAGAGAAGAGACAGCATCGACGTGTCAGGACAGAGGAGCACTCAGGCACGAACAGAAGAGCTTGCTGATGAGCGCACTCTCTCCTCTCTTCCTTGGGACCACGTCCATGACGTTACATTTAAGCAATTACCTTTTGGGCAGGAAAATTTTAAGTGGATTAACAAAAAAAAATTCTGGGTGGAAATCACTGCCACCTCTCTTACCATCTGTTTCCCAAAGGGCTAGCCACACTTCATCAATGTCTGACGTCCAGATCATCAATACTGGACAACCAACCACAAGGCACAGGAAGGAACCGACTCCCAGGGTCTAGCGAAGACCAGGCCCTCAGGCTGGGCCCCTTCCTCATGGGAGACCATCCCGGGCTCCCGGCAGCCACTGGCGGGAGGAGGGCCCTGCCCTGCGGCGAGCCAGCTGCCACTTCCTGTGAAGCAGGAAGGGAGCCAGACCAGCTCACGCCAGTGACTCGGAGAAAGGAGCGTCGTCTTGGTGGGGGGCGACATGAGCAGGCCATCAAAACTGTCGCTATAGCGTCGTTCTCTGCAGAAAACCCCCCACAATTTTGAGTCTCTGGATGGTGGGAAATGATTTTTATTTTCTGCCTGTACTTTTCAGTATTTTCCAAATCTTCTAAAAAGAACATGAATTTCTTTCGGAATTAAAAAAAAAGGCAAAGAATTAATGTTAAGGAAACAAAGTACTGCAGCCAGGAGCTCATCTCTGGATTACAGCCAGGTCGCAACTCCTCACAGTGAGGCCTGAAGTGACAAGCAGCAGCTCAGCTAGACCACAGAGCAGGGCACTCTGAGAAGTTTTACAAACTTTCTATTTTAAATAAGTAAAACTTAACTTAGAAGTCACCCAAATAGTTCTTTAAATTTTTATTTGAAATTTCATCAAATATATACATAGATTAAAAAAACAAGCCATTGCTTTAGAAAACAATCTTGTTAAGAGAGAAATTCTAGACTAAAAACATAAACCCCAACTTATGTTAATGGTCCTTAGCAAAAAATATAGAGAAGTCATCGTTTTTAAAATGTGAAACCTAAAAATATTTATCTCCAAAGAAGATCAGATTTTCCACATACCTGACCCACTAGTATCTAAGAATAAAGAAAAGAAGGATACACCATTCCATGTTGGCAAACACTCTGCGGAAGGGACTGAAAACAGCTATTGTGTCAAAAATGACAATTTTTAGCTCAGTGGCCAGTTCCTCATGGACAGCACAGAAAGAGCTTTGGAAAAAAGCCAAATAAAACTAGCACTAGAACATGAAATAGAGAAGAGCAGGTGAAATGCTACTATTGAAAAACCTCAGCCATGTTTATTCCTGCCTATCAATCTATTTGTAAACACATCTCAGCACATCTAGAATCCAGCCAAGAGGCAGATGCAAGTAGTTCGCATCTGGGGTGGGGGGTGGCAGGTGGGCGCGGCCTGGTAACCAGAAAATCCTCCGCTCAAGAATCCACCTACTGCCCTGGAACATCACAGCTTCCACACACGAGACTTTTATTCCTAGACTGATGTAAACATGAGGGTGAAATTGTGTGTCTGTGTGGGCACACGTGTGTACAGGGAATAAAGTGAATGGAGGCAAGCGCACGAGGCACGCAAGCCAAGCAATGGGAAGGACTAACTCACGGGCACAAAAATTACATATAGTAAACAAGAAGAATGCGTAACGGAGACCATTTATTTCCAGAACCCTCAGCAGCCTCTGAGCCTCTCCTGGCTCCTCTGCACATTTGGAAAGGCTAAATTTTTTTAGGGAAGCATAGAATATATCTTACAAAAATTTACTTCCCAAACTGTTAAATCTAAAAAACCTTATGATGATGTTAAATTCCTCTGACCTGGTGCTCCCAGAAAGCAGCCACGTCAGGAACTCCCCTTTCCTCCCACACACCTCCCCGAGGCCCCCTGCCCCCTCGTTTCCAGCCTCTCCAGCCCCAGGTCCTGGTCTGTGGGCCGTTCCTCATTCGTGAGGCTGCCCTGCTGTGCGGCCTGAATGAAGCCGTCAGGAACTGCCCAGGACATGCTGTTGTTCCTGCCCACAATCCAGAACGACTAATTTCCTTGGCGCCACAGCTTATGAGACATTTTTACCTCAAACAGCGAGGCCCAAGGCGCTCCTGTTAGCTGATGGGTCCGTTCTCCAGAGGAGGGACGGGGCTGCTGGTGGAAGCTGCAGGGGACCTGAGGCCTAGGGCTCTCCCAGGCAGCCCGAGAAGGCTGGTGAGGACCTGAGCTGCTGTGGAGGCGCTCTTCCCAGAAAGTCTCTCGGAGGCTACAACAACCGCCCTTGCCGCTCCTCTCGCTGTTCATTCCACGTCTTACCAGTTACGGCCTTTGCTGGCTCAGACGCGGCGAGGCAGAACTCAGGGCTCAGGCGTGCTGCGGCCGGCAGCTGGTTTCAGCCTTCTTGCAACCCTCCTTAGTCCTAAGTGACTCTTCCTCTAGGTCAACGATCCTACCCACAAGTGCCCGTCACCGAGCACACGGCCTGCAGAAGCCGTCCCCTCTCCAGGCTGCCTTCTCCAGAGGGCTCTTTAGGAGAAGCTATCTTGCTTTGTGTAACTTTTATTTTACTGACCTAGGTGATCAAAGTCTTCAGATAGGTCTTTTTCATTATCCATCCCTGTAGTCCAATTGTGACAGTATATAATAAACAAGAGCCTAGCATTTAAGGTGGTTAAAATAACATATCTTTAAATGGGTTTATTATGGACAATTGACCCAGAAGAGCACACATAAAATGCTCGTTATAAAAATAAAACAAGGTCTTGATTTTTGCTTAAAATGGTAGCTATGGTAGTTTAAAGCTGTATATTTTAAATATAGTTTGATTTACTTCAATTACATATTGATAAAGTTGCTTAAAAAAAAAAAAAAATGTCCCTGGCCACGAAATTGCTTACTGTGCTTTGCTTCACGCGCTGGTGAGGACAGTTGAACAGGAACGTGCCAAACAGGGAGACGTGGGTGCTGTCGTACAGGACGGCCAGGTACGCTTCAGAGAACTCGAATGCCGCTGGATACTGTTCTAACAGCTGCCATGTGGCATCCAGGAACAGCAAAAATAAGGGAGACTGGCAAGTAAAAACAAAAAATGTGACTATTTGATGTTGTCCCTAAACTGTTCACATTTATTTCCAAATTCATCGCTGATATTAAGGAAGAGATGAAGAGACTAAGAAAACATCTAAGCCTAAAAACCTCAGGCCTTAAATTAGTGAGGATATGTTAGACACCCTTACACCAAACCTAAGAAGCGTGTCTGGCCACAGCGATGTGACGGCCCTCTCTGGCCTAAGCACATAAAGCTGAAGGACACAAAGTTCTAAGCGTGCAGAGTTGAAAGGGCAGGTGAGCAGATGAGCAGGTTGCCGTATATGAGCAGGGAAGGGTAAAATGTGTGCTTAAGGCCTATCCTGGAAACAACTGTGTAGAACGTTAAAAAACTATTTTTTTTTAAGCTTCTGTAATTAGCTTTTGGATGACCCTGTGGGCTCAGCATCCAGAAAACCTCCGAGCTTCAGAAAACAGTCTGGCATCAGCCTCTAGGTCACACATATCCTCAAGTCCAGCAGCTGGCAACGGACATTCTGTCCCCAGGGTACCCCTCGTCGTGTATTAGGAAGTCCCGTCATTCTAAGCGACATGCTCTCTGTTGTAATCTTCTCAGATAATGCAGTCTGTTGTTCAGTATGAAATACCACAGGTCAAGGTGTGCTGTATGAGACTGTCAGAATGGCCAGGCCGAGGAGACAGTCGGGGGACCTTCCAGTTTACAAATCGAAGACAGCCACCGACACCACAGCTGTCACGTAGCGCTCTCAAACGTCTCCTTCTTAACCAGTTAAGAAAAAAACATGAGAAAACGCAATGTTCCAATACTGGTTTTTCAAATAACAGGTGTACTCGTTATTTGCTTTGCCAAGGAGTTAACAGTTATTCAGCTATTTTTCTGAACTCCCCAAAATTTACTAGACACCTTTTTTGGATTTCACCTATAAGCCATGATATTCTTCATAAGTACATCAATTTGGAGACTAGCTGATGGGTTAGAGTCCAAAGTGATGTCCTTGAATACTGCTGTATTAAAGGCCCCTCCCCTCTTTACGGAAGGCTAAGCTCATGACCCACACTCTACCTTGCGCACATGTAAAGACTGGTAATGAGACATGAAGGTTTCATGATACCTCTTTCTCTGATCTCTTTAAATGGTTGCATCTGTCCAGAAACTGATAGCCAGCCATGACCCACTCCTTCTGTATCAGACTCTGAAATCCAGTAATTGTTCTAAAATAGGGATCCAGCATCACTTGAATAAGAGAAGCTATGAAACAACTCAAATCTCTTCCCTCTTCCTCTGTCAATAAAATGGAAAGAAAACAATTACTATATAGAAGAATGCTAGGAGAGAAAGGAAAGGTAAAGCAGATCATTCATTATTCTGTGCCTAGGCTGCCTTTACAATAATCTGTGTAAGGAAATTTCACTGTATTCCAGCAACTCTAAAATAGCATAAATACCTATTTTTCAGATCAGCTAAACAATCTCATTTAAATGGAAGGTCGTCATTTATAAATGAGTATTTTGCAAATAACAGAAGCTTATCTTTCACACTCTGCTCATTCCAATGGTGACAGAACTCTTCGTAAAACTCCTGCTGCTGCTCTTTACCAAGGCATCACTTATGGCGTAACCTTTGCACTGATGACGCCACACGGTGCTGCCTTAGAGGCCACTGCAGGGCACAGAGCTGCCGCTGTCGCCCTAACAGCAAGCACTCCCCTCCCATCTTTCACAGCTACATTCCTTGTTAATGAAGCCACTGCGACCCTGATATCAAAGCCAGAAGGACATGAGAAGAAAATTACTGACCGATATCTGTTATGATTATAGATATAAAAATCATCAGCAAAATATTAGCAAACCGAATTATTCCAGGAATGCAACTTTGATTTAACGTTGAACAAAGTAATGCCATATTAATAAAAGACGAGACCATCTCATTACATGCAGAGAAAGCATCTGACAAAAACTCAACGTTCATTCCTGATTTTTAAAAAAACTCTTAGTAAACTAGGAATAGAAGGGAACAGCTAATATCTTCGTTATTTTGGAAAGACTAAATGCTTTCCCTCAAAGTCAGGAACAAGGCTGTCCACTCTCAACATTTCTATTCCACGTTATCCTGGAGGTTCTAGACAGCAATTAGGCAAAAAAGGAAATAAAAGGTATCATATTGGAAAGGAAGAAATAAAATTGTATTTGCAGACAATGTGATCTCCTATATGTAAAAAATGAAGAAATCCCCAAAATAACTACTAGAACTAATCAGTTCAGCAAGGTTGCAGGAATATAAGATAACTGTACAAAAGTCAAACAATTTGAATGCAAAATAAACAAATTGAAATGAAGAACACAACTGCATTCACAATAGTATCAAAAACTAAAACACTTAAGAGTGGACTTACCAAAATAAAGGTAAGACTTGATACGAATATTCTAGCTGACCTGATTTTGTGATAATCAGGGTAGGCTAAACATTCGTATATTAGAAACCATGCATGTTTCCACAGACCTAGTTTTTCTCCCGAGGTCTGGTTTTTAGAATGCTGGTGATAAACTAAGCCTGATATATTATATGACCATCCTGTATGGGAAAAGACTGTAATTTTGGGTATCTTTGGTCAACCTTAAGAGATATAGCAAGGGGACGGATGTGGCTCAAATGGTTGGACATCCGTCTCCTATATGGAGGGACCTGGGTTTGATCCCTGGGACCTCCCGGTAAAAATTTAAAAAGAAAATAAAAATATAGAAGGCGCATGGGCTGCCAAGACCCATGAGCCATGCAGTGAGATGACGACGTAAAAGGAGAGTGACACAAGGGAGAGCCAAGACGAGACGCACCAAAAAACCAGGAACTAAGGTGGCGCAGATGGCAGGAAGCCTCTCTCCCACATTGGAGTTTCTGAGGAACGAATCCCGGTGAAGACAGGAGAAGGATGAGAAGAGAGAGCAAGAAATAGACACAGAGAGTTGCCAGTGAATGGACACAGAAACAGCAAAAACGGGAGGGGACGGGGGTAAAAATGGATAATAAATAAATAAATCCTTAAAAAAATGAATAGGGGGGAAGATATGGACTATAGTTAATAGTAATATTTTGACGATGCTCTTTCGTGATTTGATAACAAATGTTTCACAGCAATGCAGGGTGTTTGTGGTGGCAGGTGATGTGTGGGAGTCCTGTGCGATGTTATGCATGTTTGTTTTGTAAGTTCACGATGTTTACTGAACACTTATAGTTTACGTATGTTCATGTATGAATGATATACTTCATTAAATTGTTTAAAAAAAAAAAAGGAAAAAATAATAAAGACAAGACTTGTGCACTAAAAACTATAAAGCACTATAGGTTAAAGTTCTAAATAAACAAGAGAGTCTGTTCATAGACTGGCAAATCCAACCTAAAGATGGCATTCTCCCCAGCTCATCTCTTGGTTCATCGCATCCTTGTTGAAATCCCAGCCGGCTTTTCTGCAGATCCTAAAAGTTATACAGAAACACTCCCAAGGAGCCAGAATAGCCAAGACTATTGAGAATGAACAAAGTTGAACACGCTGAGTCATCAAAATAGTGTGGTACTGGCACAAGACCAGACACAGAGACCCCTGAAATAAAACCCAAAGTCCACAAACCCTCACATTTATGGTCATCTGACTTTTGACAAAGTGTGCCAAGGCAATTAATAGAGAAAGGATAGTTTTGTCAACAAATGGTGCTGGGAAAATTCAATATCCTTATGCAAAAAAATGAATTTAGAATTTTACCTCAAAACGTACAAAAAATTTCATTCGAAACAGACCACAGACTTAAATGTAAGAGTAAAACTATAACACTTGAGGAGAAAGTCTTTCTGACCTTGAGTTAGGCAGACTTTCAGATATGACCCCAACAGCATGATCCATGAAAGAAAATGGTTAAGCTGGACTTCAAGAAAATTAAGGAATTTGAACTTCAAAAGACATATTAAGAAAATGAAAAGGCAACTACAATTTAAGCATTTTCCAGCAATCAAGATAATTGTATATTAAATAAATTTATAGCCAATATTTCTAAGCTTACCAATAAGGTTTACTAGACAACAAACTGCGTGATTTTGATGTATTCACATTGCAAAGTATATGAATACGCTATGTTAATAAAACTTGTAGAAGTATTTTTACCACCTGTCAAACTTAACTGACAAGGCAAAGATATTTGCCTACAAAATACTAGATAAAACTCACATTACTGGCTATTTGGTTCAATTAATTTCTTGATCTCAAACTGTTTCCTGAGAGTCACAATCTAGCAGGAGCTGGAAGAAGCAAGATAGTGCGAGGAGACAGAAAGGGCGCTCTGCCCAAATCCGTGCCCAGTGCAACTCTAACGGGATGTGGTCCTCTCTCCCTGAGAGTTCATGAGAAGCAGAAAAAGGGATTCCTTTCTGTTCTATTTGCAACCTTTGCACCACTACTGTACTCTAATGATGTACAAGATCTGTAGTGTTATTCGATGGTGTCGTAATACGAGAAAGATGAGACTAATGTAATTAACTTGGACATGGACGGACGGTTGTTTTCAATAACTACTTTAATTACCTTGCAGGATTACAGAGAGACGTTTGCTCTCCAGCACGTACACAAGTTCGACTGAATGTTTAAGGAATGCCCTGAAAAGAGAACAGGGAAATTACTGTAAAAATCCCATTTTCCACTGAAAGTATTCTTAAAAGTACTTGAAATCAAGCAAATAAAATCTTTCACTATACTATTTGTATATTCAAATAATCCTTAAGAATTTCTTCAGTATTTACATCATTCTTCAACAGAATACCTTTTGTGATTCTTCTATCTTAAAGAACCCTTTATAATAAGGGAAGTGCTGATTTATATGACACACTTGAAATGGCAAAATTAGGGAAATGGAGAACAGGCTGGTGCTGCAGCTCTAACGGGCAGCGAGAGTTCTGGGTGCTGGAGCAGTCTTCTACTTGGCTGCGGTGGTCACACAGAGCTGCCTGCCATAAAACTGCACAAACCACACATGGGAGCTGGACAAACTGTACAAAGTCTACAGATTTACCAAAACCCACCTCCTGGTTTTGAAATCATCCTCTTGCACATAATTACGCAAAATGGCACACCACTGGGAGAGGGAGGTGGAGGCGTGTGAGACCTCTCCAAGCTGTCTTTGCAGCTTCTCGTGTGTGTATAGTTATTTCAAACAAGCTAAAGAAAGGAAAGGAACGGGGCTGCACAGACCTTACGTATTCTAACCACCGAGTGCTTTCCAACGAAGAGAACCATTTTTCTTCAGTTTCTTCAAAAGGCTCTGTAATAAACATGGTAATTATACACATACAGTTTTAACAAAGAGATGAAACATCTCAGATTTTAATATTTGAAAGTTGGCTTTATGGAAAGTCGTGTACTTTCCCTTTAACATTACAGAGTAAACAGAGGACACGTGACAATTCTGAGAGAGCAAAACCAAGTGATCTCCTGGACTCCCACCTGCTTTTCTTCTGGCTCTTTCACGGCAACCTCGGGCAGTCCTACCAGCGCCACCCCTCACGGAGGGCGGGTCAAGCCTCCTGGTCGCCCCTGGCAGCCCATCAAAGGTTCTGGCCCTCCCTGCGGAGTGACCAGCTGCCACTGGCCCCACTGCCGTTCTTCAGGCTTCCTTACCGCAGGAGCCTTGCCCTCCTGCTTCTCTTCTGGGGCGGCCTCTTCCTGACGAGGTTCAGGGCCCTGGTGGCCGATCACTACACAACAGAAGGCTCCTTCCTTCTTGCACGGCGAGGACTGCCTGCCCTGCACAGCCACGCCTGGCCATCTGCGTGGCCTCCCATCTCACTCCACTCGCTCACACTCGACTCTCCGCAATTTTGACATCTGGAATGTCACTGTATTTTTCAAACCCACCTCCTCCCCACCCCTTCCCAGGCAAGCTGCCCTTCATTCGAGACCTGATGCAGTGACTGCTTCTGATTTCAAGTAGGATGCACGTGACACTAAGCCTGCTTCTGTGTCCCTCTCCCTCCAGGGCGCACCAAGGCAGCCGGCAAGTCTGCTCAGAGACACAGGTGAGCTCTCGGCCGTGCAAGGGCCAACTGGGCTCTGTCTGAGATCAGGTCCCCTCACGACGCACAGAGCCTAACTAGGCATTAAACTCCTCACAGCTGTCTTCCAGGTAGTGTGTGGCTCCGCTTAGCGAACAGTTTCATAAAACCCTCTGTATCTTTCATGATCTGAGGGTGGTTTAATAGGTTCCCTTTTCCCCTGCAAATGAAATACAGTTTATTCTTACATCCTCACAAAATACGCTTTGTACGGATATCTCAACGAGCCTCTCACTGAATGTGTCTACTTCCATATTTTTAAAGAAGAACACTTTCCCTGACCCGTCTCACACAATTCTGTGTCTCCCATTCATTATGAATATATGTACATATAAATGAAATTACCATTAACACACAGCTCCTTAAGTTTTACAAACGCCACCTGTATTTCTTGGATATTAGGCAAGGTCTTATCCAAATCCGATTTGTAAACATCACTTCTCTGTGGATGACTTTTAGTTATTGCATTACAGATCCTAATAAAGACAAAATCCTTCAGTCACTTTTCATTCCTTTTTACTACACATCAACTTATAGCACCTACTATGAGACAGGCACTATTCTAAGAGCTGTGGATAGAGGAACTAGACAAGCTAGGTCCTGCCCTCACGGAGCTCACCTTGGTGGTGGTGGGAGGGAGGAGGTAAATAATGAGCTGTAATCTTTAGGTCAGGTGGTCAGAAAGGCTCCTCTGAGATGGCAATGCAGGAGCTGAAACTTCAATGACCAGGAGTCATGCAAAGATCTGGGAGGAGTGTTCTAGGCAGAGGGACAGCTATGCAAAGGCCCTGTGGTAGCCAAGGAGCTAGAAGGCCAGCACAGCTATATGATGTGCATGAGGGAAAGGGGGGCTGGAGATGAGGCTGGACAAAATAGAGAGTCTGTCCTAATTGTGAAGAATAGGATAGATAAAACACTAGATTCTTTATAATTTAAACAATTAAAACCACCATTGGTTATGAAGTTTCATAACTAAATCTCACCCAACAGTGTTACAATCTTCCTTTTAACAGCAAGCTTCCTAACTGAGCACTTAACCAGCGTCCATGTTAGTGAAAACAAGGCTTAGAACATAACATCATAGAGTTACTTTCAAACGTGATTAAGGTAAAATTAAAATCTGCCAGAGAATATAGACTAGTGCCCACTGGAGTCACCCTCCTTTCCACAACACAGAAAGGTCACTTGAGGGTCACCTGAATGCTACTGGCATCAGCAAAAGTGGGTTCCTTAGTTATGGCACTGTGGAGAAAACCCAAGATGGGGCTGGACCAACATCCCAAAATCTCTAGAGGTTCTCTGAGCCTGTTTGCAAGGTCTCATCCCTTGTTCCTTTTTTATCCGACAGACATTGAATAGATGTTCCCTGTCGCAGGTGCTTCCTGGGTGCTGAGTGTATAATGGTGTGCAAAACAGACATGCCCCTCACCTAACGGAGCTCACCGAGTTTACTAAGAAAAGCAGTAATCAGACCATGATTATAAATAGCTAAGAACAGAAATACAAGCTATAAAGAAAATCTAAACTGCGATAGATGATGCGTAACTGATGTGGGAGGCGAGGGGCGCACATCTTAAGGAAGTGATGTTTGAAATGAGCTAGGAGGGATGGGCGCGTGCTGAGCAGGTGGGGGGGCTTATGGATGAGCATGGGAAAGGCAGCCAGGAGGCTGGAGACAGGACTGAGGGTCTGTGGCCATGGGGACAAGAGGAGGAAGTGGCCACGGAAAGCGGCCGCAGAGGCCTGCATGCCCGGGAGGGAGGGGCCTGGCACAGTGGAGAGGAGCCCAGGGCCCAGGGCCCCGAGGCGAGAGTGGAGAACAGCGCCACGTGCTGAGGCCGGCTGAGGAAGCCACCACATCAGGGGCGCGGAGGCCGGCCCTGGCAGGTGACGGCAGACCTGCTCGTGGTGGCCAAGTAAAGTCGCCGCTACAGCCGCCGTGACTTATCTGTAAGTAAGATGCTTTGGCCAACAAGAAGCTTTGTTTTCCTGAAGTCTCTCAAATGGAAATCACCGCAGTTTAAAAGTACAGGAAAGACAAGTGATGTTCGTCACGGCAAGATGTCAGCACTGTGACATCCTGAAGTGTCTTGTAAACCAAAGATTTAAATTACATTTAGTCTAACTTCAACATTGGTTAATTTTAATATATTCAAATTCTTCTCAAAATGACAACTCTGGCATAGAATTATGATGTTAACAAGACTATACAATTTGCCAACTGTTTTCAAGTAGTAGTTTACTTATCACAAGTACAAATTTCTAAGTTAATGCTCCCGTTTCCTGATTACCTTTGATCGATTTTTCTCTGCTGTAACACATCTTTTATGAGAGCCATTCTCACCAGGGCACTGCCGTTGGGGTGGCTCCAGCACCAGAGCTAGGAGGGAAGGAGAATACTCACTGAACTGATTAGAAAAAACAGGCATCAGCATTAACTAAATTCAACAGAAACCACTTACTGGCACCCTTCTTCCAACAAAAGAATGTGAAAAGATCTTTAGGTCTTGGTCTGCTAAAGGACTTGGCACCACGAAGTACTCTGGAAGGCTGGAGGAGTAAAAAACCAAGACATCTTAGCAGCAGAGTCCTGTGCTTCAGGCAGGAAATGTAACACGTTTTATCCCCACTTGACGTGCACCCCGTTTAGGAAATGTAACATGTTTGTCTCCACTTGACGCACACCCCACTTAGGTGCACGAGGCAGGCCTGCCAGGGCCTGCCTGCAGAGGCTTTTCAGCATGCACTGGCGCTCACTCGTCACGACATTCAAATTCCAAGGGTGGCAGGAGACACAAGCTATGTGCTCCAAAGCCCCTTCCCCAGCTCTCTACTTAGTCCTAGAAGCAGCTAGTGCTGGGTCAGACCAGTCATAGCAGGGGAGTGTTTCTTCCCAAAAGGCTGCTTCTCTACAAGAAATAGGGATTTCCACGTGCTACAATGATACTCAAAAAACAAATTCAAAAAGCAATTTCTAGGTCACTTTTGGAGGACTCCAGAGAACGAGCTCAGTGTTCTGAAAATCTAAGGACAGGAAAAGTGAGTTTTTTATATATACTGCCTTTCTTCTCAGCCCTGAAGAACCGCTGGAAGAAAAGTCTGACTGAGGAGGGGAATGGCAGGGTGAGAGCCGCCAGCAGCTGGCCTTGGGGAAGTGAAGGAGCTGGGCAGGTCCTCCAACCTTTTTAAAAACGCGCAGGTACAGTGCCACGGCTGAGCACCTGCTGCCCTTGTACGAGGTCCCGGGCTTAATCCCCTGCACCTTCTAAAAAATTAAAAATAAAAAAACAAACAAAAAAAGACAAAACCACTTCTGGCAGCTAAAACCACTACACGAAAGGAAGGCCAGGCCGACAGCCCCTGGACCCACCGGCCAATCAGCACCAAGCAGCACGCAGCCCGAGGGGAACGGCACGAGGCCCGGGACAGGGAAGCTGAACCTAACAAGGCCTCCGGGTCTAACTAACACTCTGCAGGAAGCACACCTTAGGGATAAAACAGATGATCCCATTTTGTGAGCACAGAGATGGGGGGTTGAGAAGGGGTGGAAGGAGCCAGAGATGAAAAGGCTTAAGAGCCGCAGCCACGTCACCAGGGGACCCTGTCTGACTGCTGATCTGGACAAGCCAACTGCAAAAGACGTTTGCAAGATAAAAATGCAAATGAACACTGGCTGGCTTACTGCTAATGGTGAGGAATCAGTGTCAATGTCTTTCAAGAGATTTTTTTTCATTTTAAAAACAATTTATTGAGGTACATCACTCATACACGAACGTACATAAACAGTAAGTGTCTAGTAAAGGTTGTGAACTCATAAAACAAACACGCACAACAGCATACAGGGCTCCCACACAGTCCCCCCCACCGCCTTGCATTGTGGCAGAACATTTGTTACAAACTATGAAAGAGCAATGCAAAGTATTACCACTCACTACAGCCCGTATCTCACATTTGGTGTATTCCAACACACACTGATGCCGTGATCATGGTTCTAAAAGTATTCCTTTTAAAATAAAATGCTCGTCGTGCCACCACTCTGGCTGAAAACCAGTGCTCCACGGCCTGGCGTGGGAGCGGCCGGGCAGGGCAGTGCCGCTGCCCGGGCGGAAGCTCCTCCCGGCTGTGAGCACGGCCAGGGGGACTCACCTCGTGGACACCATGTAGCCCTCGTTCACGGAGCAGACTCTCCACCCGGAAGCTCCCGTCCTCTTCATCTCTCTGTCCCAATCTGAGTAAGCTTCGAACAGAGGAGTCTGGGGGCTGCTGCCACCACCAGCTCCTCCTCCTCCTCCTCCGGAGGGGAGTCCATTGACTTTGTGGGCTACAGGAAAGAGCACTGCTGTTACTTTAGCAGTCACAGGGGCCTCCGACATGCCCTTTCCCCTCTTCCTGCCCTTGGCCACACGTGCTCTGAAGGCTCTGGCAGCCCGTCTCTGCTTCGCCTTTCAAGCCTCTGCAGAAGCTTCTTGCCCCTTCCAGCAGTCCTGAGAAAGAGGTGACTGTCTTCCTCTCCAAAAAGATTTCAGCCTGTCTTTGTCCTTGCCCAGCTCTTTCCCAACTCCTTAAGCACCTCTCATTTTCCTGTCCTTCTCCTGCCTCATGCATAAACAGGTGAACCTGCATCTCCACTCCAGCTACTACGCTAATGCAGCTTCCAGCCTTCCTAAGTGATGAGCGGTGCCTGCTGCCCATATTTCCTCCCTTTGAATTGTCTTCAATCCCTACTGTTCTAGGAAACCATTCCTGGCCCTGCCTCCTCCTCCCACCTCAAACTGTGAGGTAAGTCCAGTCATCTGCTAGTTTTCTCCATACTTTCTGGAAAAATGAGTGCATCCCACCATCATCTCTGTCCTCAAATCCTCTAGATGTTTCGTCTTTCTAATACTGACTTCTCAACCCTCTTTTATGTGCTCACTACAAGATTCATTTCTTGTATCTAGTCAATTTTTCCTCAGAAAAGCTCACAAGGGCTCCGTGCACCCCACTAAAGCACTGGTCCGACATGGAGATTCCACCTAGTTCGGGCCTAGACTTGACATTCCTTGGCAGGAGCCTCCTCCAAGAGGACAGGTGCTGCCTGCGCCTGAGGCCATGCCCACAGCCTGGGAAAGCAGAGCCTCAGGAGGGCAGCGGGGGCGACGGCGGCCCAGCCCACCGGGCCCGGAGCCCTCCCGCGGCACGCAGCCGACTTCCCTGGCGTGGCGTTCCAATGCCCTCGAACCAATCTGCTTCTTGCCAGAAGACACACTTCCCTAAAGAGATGCTTGCGCGACGCTAAGCCCTTGCCCTAAACTTTCCATCATCCTCATTTTCCAGCGGAACAAGCAACCTAAACGGCTTCTCTTGGCCTTTAAGATCCCTCACCTAACTGACCTGCTCTTTATATCCCATTCTCCCCTGAAGCCATCAAAACCGTTCATTATCCCATGAATATGCCATGTCCATCCCAGGGACCATTCATTTATTAACTCTTTGTTCAAGACATTATTTTCTGAGACCCTACCTTGTGCTAAGGCCTGACAACTAAAAAAAGAGGAATAAAATTTGATTTTTTAGTAAAGATTTTTAGGGATTAAGTTCTGCAATAATCAAAGTGTGCAAGCAATGTAACAAGACGGGATGTTTGGGTGCAGTTGGAGCACGGGGGGTTGGGGGCTGGGGGGAGCTCCTACCTCTCACTGGAGAGGAAGGCCGGGCGTCAAAGTCTCCACAACTCGGTCACATCTGAACAAAACCCTAAGGGGTGAGCCAAAATCTGCCAGCTGGCTGGCAGGAAGGCAAGCATGCGGGCAGAGACCAGCATAAAGACCACGGTTCAGCTGTCTGGCACCCAGTAGTGAGACCCAACCAGAGCACTAAGGGTGCAAGGGATGGGGCGGAGGCTGCACAGTCAGACGGTGCCTTGACTGCGCTGCCCAACAGAGATGAAATAAACTAAAATTAAGTACAATAAAAAACTCAGTTCCAGGCTGCACTGGCCACATTTCCAATGCTCAATAATACAAATTAAAGAACATTCCCATCACCCCAGAAAGTTCTACTGGGCAGTGCTACTCTCGATTACGAAGGGTCTTATGTGCCATGCTAGGAATTTTTATTGTATCCTTTAAGTGGCAACAGAATCACCCAGCAATTCTGATTTGACCATGGCTTGGTATGGCTTGGTAAAAGTCAAAATGCTAAGCACATATTCCAGAGCTCCATTCCACCTCAGCTCCATCTCTGGGGTAAAACAACACCCAGACGGTGCTGGAAGGACCTGAATGTTGAGTCACCTCCAGGCAAGTGCCCCTTTAACACAGCGTGCCAGAGCACTAATGCCACGGAACGTGGCTCAGCATTAGAAAATGTGTCATCCTCCACACGACCAAGTTCAGGGGAGCTCAGCAAGTGCAGAGAATCAAAAACCTTTAGCAAACGAGGAACAAAAGGGAATTTCCTTTAGCTTGATAAACCCTATCAAGAACACACAGCCAACAGCAACCTCATGAAAACCAGGAAGAGAAACGATGCCTTCCGTCATCACTCTGTGACACTGGCGCACGCGGACAACCGCCACCACGAGAAGAATGGAGTTCCTAGCTGAGAGTCTGGAATTGAGTATTTTTTTAGTTTTGAATTACAGACTTTAAAAAGCTAGGGTGAGAACCAACTACCATGAGAATTTCCCTCTGACAAAATTTAGTGTCAAGAGGAAATAGGAATAGATCAATTTTTCTGAACATGGAGTGAGAGTGTCTACATGATCTTGTATTGTTTGCTATTTTATAGGTTTCTATTGTTCAAAATGTATATGTGAGATTTCACCAACCAGGACCAGGTCTTCTGTATGTCCTGTTCCTTCCTCAGTGAGAGCTCATTATGCAACGTGTGGCAGATGCTCCCTGTGGCACTGTAAGTCTGGAAATGCTCCTGCTTTCCAGAAGTTTCCAAGGCCCGAGAGCAGCGCTCGCTCCACAAGCACATCACCGGGAGGGCTCGCAGCCAGAGCGGCAAAGCGGGTTCTCTTAGGAGAGGTGGCTCTCTGGACAGCCGCCTGCCTGGGGCTTTTGACACAGCTGCTGAGCTGTGGAATGCTCCTGGCCATGCCACCTACTGTGGCACAGGTCATAAGGCTCATCCTCGACTGTGTTGAGACGATCGTAGAGGGTTCCTATTTACTCGGCCCCATCCATCTCCAGGACAGCATCAAGCAACAGCAAAGACAGTGAAAGTGGTCAACAGTGAAAGTGGTCAACGTATGGGAAAAAAAAAAAAAAAAAAAAAGACATCTAGCACTCTGATGATACTGCAGAAATTACAAGTCATAAAGGAGGGTGAAGAAGGTAAAAGGAGAACTATGATCATTAAGACATTCCCGAGAGGCTAGTCAACAAAGCAGTTCAGGGAGATTCTGAGTTTGTGGGTCTGGGGGGGTCAGGATGGCTCTTTTGCTAAAGTGGTCGGGCGATTCTGATGCCGCGGCTGGGGACGGACTACCAGCTTCCAAGAGGCAAAAGGATGAGCTGCAATCACTCACAGCCACCCTGAGAATCTTAGGAAAACTGACAAGTAAACTTAAAAATTCCCTAACGGTTTCCAATGGATTGTGTACTTTAAGTGGTTTCAAAAAAAGCATCCAATGGAAAATGTTAGTGAAAAGGATCTATGTTAGTGAAAAGGATACGACTGACCTATAAAATAAATCCCGCTGACGGTGTGCGCTTTCTGCCATGAGGCTGCATTGCCGCCTCGGGTTATGCCAAGCATTTCTCAGCACAGTGCCTGTCATGGAACAGAGCTGCGAACACTGCAGCTGCAGATAATTCCATGAAGTTTTCAATTCTTTAGGCCAGAAGCATAATCTGACATCTTATCAATTTTATAACAAAGTGGAAACTGTGCTTTTCAGACACTATTTGCTCAATAATAATCTGACTGATGAGAAACAGTGTCTTCCCAGTTTCTTTCAAGCTGGCAAGAAATCATAGGACCACTGCTGGCTGTGCTGGAGCCTCCTGCAGCTGGTGTGCAAGATGCTCCAAAGCCTGTCAGTGCTGCACATCTTCCTGCACTTCACAAGTACCTGGACGACGGCTGCGCTCCTCGGAACGCTTTTTCGTCATATGATGCCAGACATGAAAGAAGACATCAGAATTGCTAAGGCCGGCTGAAGAGTCCTTTCCTTAGCCAAGGGCAGAGGACAGCAGAGCTGTTAAGGCCGGCTGAAGGGTCCTTTCTTTAGCCAACTGCAGGGGACAACCTCCAGCTTCAGATCTTATCTGTGGAAACAGCTCTGTCACCTACCTGCCTGCAAAAAGGACTTCTTTAATCCAGCCAGTGGATCAAGGTGTCATCCAGAAGGTCAAGGTGGATTATTGGGCATCTTTCACTCACACATTATTGAATTCTGACTGCAGTATGTGGAAATTGCAGGCTTCTTTTGATGCTAAAGATGCAGTTTATGCTTCTGCAACAGCAGGGAAGGATATTAAAGGATGTTGTTACACTAAAAGGAACCCTAGCAAAACTCTGGCCAAGGATTATGTTTATGAAGTACTTGGCAAGGGAGAAGGAGTCTGAAGGATATAATACAAAAAAGTGTTCCTGAATATTTTAAGTATTACTCATCAAATTATGTCAACAACCTATATAAGAGGAGAGGAACTGATGAAAATATGAAAATCCAGTAGAAGAGCTATGAGTTAAATAAACAGTTTAAAGTACTATTAACCCAGAAATGCCACCACGAGTGAAGAAAAATGTGAAAAGTAACTTAACCAGGCATCAGATTACCACCTCCGTAACAAAGTTTACTGTATTTGCTGAGCCCAAGTTATTACATCACTGCAGAAGTCATGGACCAGCACAATGGACTGAATAATTTCTATCAGAAAAAAAGTAGCATCAACTGCACCATAAATAAATTGAAATGGGGATCAAAGACTGTCCTACAGCTCTTGTACTTCTTGTAACTTCCATTTTGCTCCTTTCCTGCAACTCTGGATGAGGATATTGGTGAAGATAACCTTGGGGATCACAGTTCTGTAACTTGATAATAACCCAAAAGAATATTCAGCTGACTAAAATATCTACAAAACTTTACTTTTAAACAAGTGAGTTTTCTTTCTATTAATAAACTTTGAAAAACTAACTATATTGCTCAAGTCTGAGTTACAATTATTGTACATTTTGATGAGAAAAATTAAGGTACAAATGCATTTGTTTTCCAATTTCTATAAATACAATACTTAAGATAAAAGCTGTTCTACAAGGCATTACTTTCATAAATCATGTCTACAGTGTGCATAAGTTTCTTTTAAAATTTGAAAAAGTAATTATACCAATTTTAATGTATTTACAATATAGTGATACCAAACTATGCTTTTATTATACACACTACTTAAATTACTAAATTACTATCATATGTCTTTTTTTTTTTTTTTTGGTTCCAGGGGTGGGGAATGAGTCTGGTACCTTGTAAGTGGGAAGCCGGTGCTCAACCACTGAGCCACATCAGCTCCCTGAGTTGGTTTTTTTTTTTCGTTTGCTTGTTGTTTATTTATTTTAGGAGGCACGGGGACTGAACCTGGGACCTCCCATGTGGGAAGCAGGAGCTCAACAGCTTGAGCCACATCTGCTCCCCACTATCATGTCTTTAGGATGACTAATTTGTGAGAGCCCATCCAGATCAGGCTGTGGCAAATGGATCTTTCATTACAAGTCCTCAATGGATTTATTTTTCTTCCTTACTGAATGGGAGAACACATGCCTGAGGAGGTAAGTCAAAGTGTGGTAACTCATCCACATGGGGGCTAAAGTGAGACATGCCCCTGTCTACCTTGTTATGCGATTTTAGAAAATGGCTTATTAAAATTACACTTGCATATACACGGTATACAGAATTACACGATCATCTGGAATTTTCCTTTGTGATGTCATGGCAGACAGATATGTGAACAGAATTATCAAAAAAATAAATAAATAAAAAGTGCTCAGAATACACCTGTCCTTGGTACAGTTGCTTCTCTTTCTTTCATCAATCCAGAAATAGAAAGTCAAGTATTTTGACAATTTAATGACGCTCACTAAAGTTTTTAACTACTTCAGCTTTTGTATGAAATGACATGTCAGAAAAAGACTATGCTTTTCAACTATCTTTTAGTTTTCTCCCGGTTTTCTTAAAAGATAAAATTACTTTAACTCAAGATGCTGATTTAAAGGAGGGGACTCTATCTTCCTTCAGTGTAAAATACAAGCCAAAGTGATTCTAGGTAAACTATTTAACGTGACACTCAGAGCCCATGTTTACAGCTGCTTATAGGTTCTTCCTGGGTACTCTTCAAGAAATAATTTGACCAATATTTGTTTTTTTTTAGTATATAATACTTCTCTAACACTTATAAAGCTATAATCATTAAAGCTTATGTACTTTGAGGCTTCTAGGAAGCATAAGAATAAAATTTACACAATGTAAAGTTACTCACAATATTTAATATTTTCATATTTACCTGAATTGTGGTATTTTTTCCCAACATATTCAAATGCAAAGAGTAGCTGGAGGTCTGTTGGCTGGGAATAATGAGCTATTGCAAGGCATACCTAGGAAAAATTCTACATTTAGAATTTGACTTTAACACACTTAGTTAAATGAAATGTACAGTACGGCCTTGATTACTGGGCACGTCATCTTGAGGCAGTGATGAGAGATACTTATTTTATATGTTTTTCTGTTGCCCTAGAATGTGAAAGAGCTCCTTGAGGCTGGGTACCTCGTTCACTGTTGTGTCCCCAAGACACTGTTTAATCTTCAGTCAATACATGGTAAGTATTCAACAAGTGTTGATGAGATGCATTTTTAACAGGAAAGTCATTTTATTCAAATAAACAAAACTTTAGGCTAAAGATGCATTCTCCAAAGAGAAAGTGACATACTCATTCCTAAAAAAAAAAAAAAGAAAAAAAAAGAAAAGAAAAGAAAAGAAAAAAAGTTCTTTTTGGTGGATTATGATAAATACCGGCAATCTGGAAAGTTTAATAAAAGGCATGAAAGTTTAATGTTCAAAGCTATGGATTAAAAAATCTGATCCTAATAGAGAAGACACCATCACAAAAAGCAATTAGCAAGAAGCTGAAAAACTACTTGGATGGCTCGGAGGTGCAATTAAAAGCTGTGTTCATGTAAGACGGCTCACGGCGTGCCCTGTGGCAGGAGCTCGTGCTCACCTGCTGCGCTAACTGTGAAGCCAGCTCCTCTGAGCCTCCATCTGCTCCCCAGCAAGCTGAAGCCACCAGCCGGAGCCCAGGTGAGGACTCCGGATCTCAAGGCCTGCCTGCCCGTGGAAGAGAGCCACGGGTGGAAACGTGGTTGCTGCTATTCTCAACTGCTGCTGGGTGGATCGAAGGGCAGAGCTTGAGCTGGCAGAGCCCTGGGCTAGACTGCGGGGGCGGGGGGGGGACGGGACACTTAACTGAGCAGAGAAGAAAGAAGACATTTAAGACGTGTAGGCAGAGAGCAGATGACCTTAATTAAAAAGATTAAACAGTGAGCAAGCAAGAAAAGTTAATTTATATCCAATTAGTGGTGTCTGGGAAGGGTTGATGTAGATTACATTTATCAATAAGCATGTGTCAGCTCAGTTAAAACATATTTTAAAAGTCTTTTATAGAATAAATGTTTCCCTTCTTACTAAGTAAAAATATACAACTAGGGGGGATGGGTATCAAATCTCATCATTAGTTTTAATCAGAAATAATGCTTACTGAAACTAACTTAACATCTCATTTTTTTCAATGTTTATATGAGATCATTCTACAAGGAACCTGCTTCCAAAAATTAGGAGACGGCTTATCTATATTCCCATTTCTAATCTGTTCAATGGTCTTTCCATAAAGCACTTCTTCTAGCAGCAAAACTACTTCAATCGGTATCTTGAACACGTCCTTTTCACTGCCTATGCCTCTGGGGCCCACGTTTGGTCTGTAAGCTTCGTTGCACTTTCCTCTAGGATATTTTTCATATCTGTCCCCATACTCTGCACTGCATAGCCAGTCCTTAAACCACACTTGCCTTATGCCCCTCTGGGGGCTTTCCCACATTCTAAGAATCCATAACACTAAAGAACTCTCTTCTGAAACATTTAAACTTTGACTAAGTTTGCTCTCTTGATAATCTGCTGTGGTTCCCGCATACCTGCACCACAAATTAAATCTCCTTTCTTTCTGGTTGTCCACAAAACCGGTTCTCCTCTTCCAGATATCCTTTACCTTCCCAATACCTTCCCCACCCCCCCCCCCCCCCCAGCCTCTGGTCAGAGGAAAACATGGCTGCACAACTCCACCTCATTTAGCCTGGGCATGCCCTCCGCACACCCTGGGCATGCATCCACTCCTCTTAGCCAAGCTTTCTCTCTAACTCACATCTCTCTCTCCACAAGGCTTCCTGGACCCCATCTATACTCCCAGGAGCCTCCTGTCATCTCCAACGCTGCTGCTATAAAGGGTCTCTTCAGTTAACTGTGCCACCGAGGTTGACTTCCAAGGTCTTCACAAAATAGTTATGCATATGGATGAAAAGGCAGCCACAGTGGCTCTTTGTTTCACTTCCACCACTAAGTCCTCGGACTCAAGGACTCAAGCCCTCGCTCCTTCAGCACGTCCTCACGGAGCATCTCCTGTGTGCTACGCCTGGGGCTGCAGTAAACAGGGCAGACACGAAACCCTGCCCTCAGCACGCGGCTCGAGTGGGAGAGCAGGGAGAATGCGCGTTCACGCAGCCCACCACACAGGCTGTCCGGAACTCCCAGCAGCCGATCATTAGTGTGGAATGATGTTTTATCCTACTTTCACTGTTATCAGTTTTCACTGGTTCATCCTCTCAACTAGATAGGGCAGGAAACAGCATCTTAGCCTTCTTTCCACCTTGCAGAACTTAGTACAGTGCCTCACACGTAATAAATGACCAACTAACTAATTCTCTAGATAGCTCAAGAATAATTATTTGGAAGCCAAATAATTATATGATTTCTACTTAAGATGACCTGTTAAAATAATGTCATCTGAGAAATATAGTACAAAGTAGGAGAGATGTAAGCTTTCTGAAAGACTATTGGGCCAGTTGTATCAATTCCTTACTTTAAAAATATCCTGACCTAACTCATCTCACAAGTTCCATGGTGTCCCTATTCTTGAGATGCGATACGCACTGAAGTTAAACGTTTTTATAAGCAAGTTCTTGATGCTTCGCTTGGCTAAATTATAAGTATACTTAAATTCAAGACAGTAATCTTAGCTAAAGCATTTAATACACAGTCTACCACCTAAGTTAATTCTAAAGTCTTTCTATATAATAGGTATCTCAAATTGGCAAAATGCCAAAACCACAAACTGCAGACTCTAACAGCAGAAAAGGGCCTTAAAATTACCTAGCTGGATGTTCCCTGGTACGGCATGCCAGCTGACGGCTATGCAGACCCTATGTGAAAACTCTAGCCAGACAGCCCCCCACCATGTTAGACAGGCCTAGTGGTTATGCATTTGAAGACAGTCATCTCATGTGAAGAAGCTGTTGGTTCTAGTCCTAAAAACATATTTACCGCCTCCTCACCAAAGTATACGAAGACAGCTGTGTTGAGATCTTTTTGACAGCAACAGGAAATTTACTGCAGTAAGTCTGCTAACCATAGAAAAAAAATGCATCCATTTCTTTGCTGGTGCAAAAGCTACTTTATTTTTGAGAGAAAGCAACTTTCTATTCCCCAAAGACACTATTCCTCTATGCCCAATACACAGGAGCAGGCTTTCCCCTGAAAAGCATATCATTCTCTGCATTTGCTGCTCCCTAGCCTGGAACAGAAAGGCACTGGGTCCACCAGCTTCACTCCACTGCCAAAGCCAAAACATGGCATCAAAGAAGAGGACTTCTACCCTTAAATTTTACTCCACAAGTAGGCAATAAACATTTCCCAATAGGCGGGGTGAAAATAAAGCCAGTTTAAAAGTCCTAGCTTCTGACTGCCCCTGTCAACTATCATTCAAATCAATTCACTAAGATTTCGCTGAACCACTGCTCTTAGGGCCCTCCACAACTACGAATTTATCTAATCCTTGGGTCACCCACGTCACAGTTTTCAGTTCCAAGACACTGAATGAAAAATTTCACCAAACCTCAATCGCAATACATCTCCGACTTTTCAACCTTTTTAACAAAGGAACTAGCTGGAAATGGTTTTTAATTTAAAAGCTATGCTAACTTCCATGTGCTATGCTTTAATATTTTAGGAGGTGACGAAATTTATATAGAATACCTCAGAGTAGCCACGAAACCAGTCCAAGCAAATACTCGGCTTTGACTTTACTTAAAGGGATATCTGATGGTAACGTCTCCTAAAAAATCTAAGCAATTGAGAAATGGCAATTTCTATATAGAACTGAAATTGGTAAATATAGTACAGAGTCCAGAACTTGATAAAGCTTAACAGTATTACCTTTTTGGCACTTTCGGGACCTGATTCATCAAAGCGAAATCTGACAATCCTGAAATCTTTACAATAAATAATCAACTCTGTTGGATTAAATTTCAGTTTCTGGTTGGGGCCTAGGACTTTCTGCTTCCTTTTGTGGTCATTTACTAAAGAAAAGAAAAAAAG
This sequence comes from Tolypeutes matacus, assembly GCA_026826555.1. NCBI lineage: Eukaryota > Metazoa > Chordata > Mammalia > Cingulata > Chlamyphoridae > Tolypeutes > Tolypeutes matacus. The sequence goes on along the minus strand of JAKSZT010031275.1, from coordinate 342,706 downwards.
AAAATGTTTAAAAGCTTCTTGTTACTCATAGGAAGGTCCTTCATCACTTGAGCACCACTTCTCAGGAATCTTTCATATTTGTCTATAGTTCCTGGCACTCTGGGTGGTCTGTTTTAACTCTGCTTTTGAAGATATTTTAAATGATTCTTTGCACAAAACTACCTGGACATATTTAATCTTTAAAATTTTAATTAGAGTGTAAAAAATTTAGAAAATATTTTTAAAAGTACATATTCTATATCCCCATTTAAAAATAATTCCTCTTACTTTCACATGTTCCTGGGACTCAAGGAAAAAAAAACAGAAAAAGTAAACCTACAGAAATAAAATTCCAACCCAAATATTGAAAGATATGACTCTTCAAGCAATATTTCCAGAGTGGAATCAACTTACATAGACTGAGTAAAGAATATGACATACCTGTGACAATTTGCTCGATACATGTTAAAGGGACATCATGCTCACCAAGAAGAAGGTTTTTATAATGGAATTTCTGAAAATAAAGTTATATTCACGTGAATTCTTTCCCCGATAACCTCACCATGGTAATAAAAGCCTTACTTTCTAAATGTGATGAGAAATTCTGATGACTATCTCTAAAAGAGCAAAAAGCCTTTGCCTGTGCAGCTGTGACCCCTAAGAGTGGAGCAGGATGAGTGAAAGGAGCCCACGTTGTGTCCGTGTTCTTTCCACCTCTCCCCACCCTTTTTAACAGATGAAATTAGGTTAAAATGTACACCACACACAAGAATAAAAATAAATAAATAAATAAATAATATAACATACACAGTATCATTATCATGTGCAAGATATGTGTTAATCACTTAGCAGGCAAAACATTTGTTTGTCTAGTTCTGGTTAAACTGTTACCAAAATAATAAATAAAAAGGGCTTCCTAAGCTCATCTGATTTTAATGGGTAAAATCGTGGCTTGTTTTTCACAATGTGGAGCTTTCATAGCAGAAAATAAGGATCTTTTAAGAGCAGAATGTCCACTAGAAATAAAATTCTTTAGAAAAAGCTTTTGCAAACTCCAGCTCATTTTTTTTTTTTTTTTTTTTTTTTACCAGTTAACTAACAGGTTATGCTCATTTACAAAATAAGGGCATAGTCGACACCATTAACTCTCTGCCATTAGGGCACGGCTTCAAGCGGCTGCTTCTAGTAGCTGTGCTGGATTTAAGCTACGCCAGGCATATGCGCCTCATTTATTGTGAAGCTTGGAGTCAAGGAACACAGTGAAGCTAAAAGCAGAGAAAAGCCCTAGACTACATTCAAATAAGCTAGTGTCTGTACATACTAGGTTTCTGTAAAATACTAACAGAAGACAGCGATAAGCACCTTCTATAAGCAAATTTTATGTTAAGTTAATGAATGACCACATGAAATACACAGACCCTTCAATTAAAAGTTTACAGTTGATAGCTAAATATTTAAAGAGCAATTACTATTATAAATGAAAGAGCTATGGCGGACATGTACAACACTTTAAAAATCAAAACAGAAAATAAGAGTTGAGAGATAAGTTCAGGATTTTTAAGTTAATCCAATGAATGCGTGAATTTCTAAAAACCAAAATTATATGAAATTGTTGTTTCCCACAGTAAGAATATAAAATAGCAAAGGTTATTAAAGAAAGAACTTTGTCAATATTTCCCTCTACTCGATACACTAGAAATTAGAATTTGCCTTTTTGGAAAAAGAGCCAATTAGATAAAATACCATGAAATCAGTAAGATGTGTAACATTTATAAAATTATTAGCTAAATAAAATTTTCTCTTTATGACTAGTGATTAAGGATATCTTTGTTTTTACAAGCGAATTAAATCACAGTAACTTAAAACCATCCCACTGACTTTACTCTTTAAGTCCCAACATGCTCCTTAAACTTTATTTTGAATTTTAATAATACATCCCCAACATATTAATCAGTTATTAACAACTGTATCATGATTTTTCCACAACTGTGATTTATATAACAGCATGTACTGCTTAGAGTCAAAAGCCTTGATACAATTAAACAGTGTACAAATAAAACATACCTGTAATGGCATTGGATCATCCGTAATAAAGGAAATTTTGAAGTTACTGCATATCAGCTTCCCCCACAAATCGTACTGACTGGTGTGTGTTGCAATGCATTTTCGTACAAAATTGACTTCATTCACGACAATTTCTCCTTTGAAAAAGAGAGAACGCTTGCGTGAGCAGTCACTGAGCAACCGAGGAGCAGCCGTGAGCGCTGACCAGGTCCAGGCATTATTCACAATTGCCAAAAGATGGAAGCAACCCAAGTGTCCACCAACCGATGAATGGATAAACAAAATGTGGTAAATACATACGATGGAATATTATTCAGCTGTAAAAAGGAATGAAGTCCTGATACATGTGACAACAGGGATGAACCTTGAAGACATCAGGTTGAGTGAAATAAGCCAGACACAAAAGGAAAAATACTGTATGATCTCACTGATGTGAAATGATCAGAATAAGCAAACTCAGATCCTTGATGGGGAAGACAAGAGGTAGGAAAATGTGTACCTGTCTGTTCTTTTCCTCAACTCTTCCCCTTGTTCCTGAACCACAATACACTGGGCTGTGGTGACCCCATCACTGGGGGAAGTTTATTCGATGGCTGATTTTGTACTGGGTACTTCCTTTCCCTTCTGCTATCATTCTGTAACACATGCTGACCTTATTACCTTCCCTTCTTTTCCCTGGGGTAATATAATGAATAAATAAAGATTTATTGGTACAAAAAAAAAAGAATGTAGAATGAACCTTGTGGTGCTAGATTAGTCTGAGATATCAGCATGAACTCATGTTTATGTTAATATATACACAGAATAAAAAATACAGAAATAAACACATGGGTGAGCATATCCTTGGGCTAATATCCACACGCATGCTTTCTAGCTCTGGCCCAAGAGGGCCTAAAAGCAGCAAAGCTCCAGCAGCAGTAAGTACCCAGATCTTGATATTCAAAATACCATTCTCCAATGAAAGCAGTTGGAGTTCTCTGGAGAAATGGCTGATCCCAAGACTGGGGCAAGGAAAACACAAAGGATGGCAATAAAAAAAAGGAGGTGGGTGGGCACATGCAATAGCCGTAGGAGTGAACGTGGAAGAAGTGCCAGAGGCCAGTCCTGGGACAACCTGAGCAGCAGAACTAACAACAGTGCTGGACTACAAGCTATCAAGTAACATGAATAGCCACGGGTCCAAACCGGTGTAAGCAAGTGACTGAATAGATGACAAGAGAAGAGGTACATCTTTCCTACCGAAGAATTCCAGTTAATAAATGCAGACAGAATGAGGGACACGGAAATCACCATCAGAGCACCACAGCAGTAATCGCTGAGTGCCACATGCATCGGCGGATGCTAAAATGTGTGAGCACAACTTTAAGGAGAAACTGCGTATCTGCACAGCCACCAAGCTACATCCCCCAAGTAGTTATTCCTAACTGTAGTGATTTCAACATATCCGCAAATTCTTCATATTCTTCCCTCTAGGAGATGGAGATTAAGTCCCCTTCTCTTGAGCATGAGCTGGACTTAGTGACTTGCCTCCAACAAATAAGAGTATGGAAAAGGGAAAACAGTAACTGTACGGTGGACAGACACCACTTGAACCAAACGATCCAGATTGACAGCACCAGTGATTAAGTTATGCTGGCGTCCTGGACTTCATGGGACGATGCAAGAAGGACATAACACCTTCAGGGTATTCTTCCCCCCAAGACCCATAGCCTTCATCTAATCAAAAGAAAGCATCAAACAAACCCAAATTGAGTGACATGTCACAAAATTCCTGACCACTCTTCCAAAGTGTCAAGGTCTTGCTGGGGAATCTGAGTCAAGGTAATATACAGATTCTTCATACTATTCTTAAGCCTGAAATTATGCCTAAATTTTAAAGTCAATTTGATGATGTTTCTAGGGAGTGCTTCAACAAAACAGAAAATCTGATAATTATTTATAAAAGTACTTTTTGTGCTAGATATTTTTCTAAGCCTACAGAGTGTTTATATGTTTTATTTTGGAGAAGTAAAAATCTGATTCAATAGGGGAAAATAGTGTCAAGGTCTTGACAGACAAGATTGAGAACCTGTCACAGACTGACTGAGCCTGAGGAGATGTGACTAAATGCAGCACAGCATCCTGGATGGAGTTCTGGGACAGAAAAAAGACATTAGCAGGAAAACCAGGGAATATGAACAAAGCCCGTGGTTTAGTTAATGGTGGTGTGTCAATACTAACTTCTTAATTTAGATAAATTTACCAAGATTCATTTTATTTTACTTAAAAATAAAACTACTGAAGAAAAAAGTAGGCAAGAAATAACATAATTATCAAAAAATACAAAATTACCCAGGGCCTCTCTGGGGTAGAATCTTATAAGGAAAAAATTAAGGATCACACAGCTTTCTCTTGGAGTGGAGAGTGAAAATGAGCTCCAGGAAAAGAAAATACAGAAGTAGGGAGGGATAGAAGAGAAGGAGGGGGGGGGGGGAAAGAAAAGGAGAACACTTCTGCTCTAACTGGGTTTTCTTATTATAGGCCTATAATTAAATAAGGTCAAGTTAACATAGCTTGGGTTTTATTTGATGATGCTAAATTTTGTTCAAATAAAAAAACCATGACTTGACTCCAGGTTTTCGCTGTGACCCGAAGGAGGAGGAAGGAGCCTTCTTCGGCTGGCCATCTCAGGACTCTACTCTCCCACGAAGGAGAAACGACCAAGTCTTACAAAACAATAGCATTTAAGGATGTGGCTACTGACTTTACTGAGGAGTGGCAACAACTGAAACGTGCTCAGAGGAGCTGAGCAGGGATGTGATGCTGGAGAACCGTAACCACCTGCTAACCGTGGGCTATCAACTCGGCAAGCAGGTGCCATTTTCAAGTTGGAGCAGGAAGAAGAGCCACACATTGTTGAAGAAACTTTAAGACAGTGTTCAGGTTCCACTGACTTCCAGCTTCTGGCTGCTCCCTCTGGCTTTCCCTGAATTGCATTCTGCTTATAAAGGACTCCAGTAATAGGATTAAGATCCATCCTGATTTTGATGGTTCACACCTTAACTGAAGGAATGTTCCTATTTACAATGGGTTCACCCACACAGGAATGGATTAAGTTTAAGACAGAACATCTTTTCATATGGTTATTCCTAATATATTCTGGATACTAGACTCTTATAGGGTACATGATTTGCAACTATTTTCTCCCACTCTAGAGGTCTCATTTTTATTTTCTTGATAATATACTGATACAAAAAAGTTCTTAATTTTGATGAAATACAATTTACCTATATTTTTCTTTTGTTGCTTATGCTTTTGGTAACGTGTATAAGATTGCATTGACAAATCTGATATTAAGACGTTTTCCTCCTATATTTTCTTCTAGGATTTTTATGCTGTTAGCTCTTATATTTATGTAATTGATACAACTCATGGTAATTTTTGGAATTCATGAGAGGAAAGGTCCAATTTCATTCTTTTGCATGTAGATATACAGTTTTCCCAGCACCATTTGTTGGAAAAATTATTCTTTCTAAATTGAGTAGAACTGCCACCCTTGTTGAAAATGAGTTGTCCATAGATGTAAGGATTTGTTTCTGGATTGTGAATTGCATTCCTTTGGTCTATATATCTATCTTTATGATAATACTACACTGCTTTCATTACTGTAGCTTTGTCGTAAGTTTTGAAATCAGGAAGTGTGAATCCTTCAACTTTTGTATTTCTTTTTCAACACTGTTTTGCCTATTTGGGGTCTCTTGCCATTCTATGTGAATTTGAGGATTGCCTTTTCCATTTCTTCAGGGAAGGCTGCTGGAATTTTGATCAGGGTTCTGTTGGATTGGTGGATTGCTTTGGGTGGAACTGACATCTTAATGTTGTCCTGCAGTCCATGAGCTCACAGTATCCTTCCAGTTATTTAAATCTTGAATTTTTTCCAGCAATGTTTTGTAGTTCTCAGTGTGCAAGACTTTGCCTGCTTGGATAAATTTATTATTATACATTGTATTATTTTATATGCTATGGTACATGGACTTGTATGCTTGATTTCCTTTTTGGATTGTCCTTTGATGGTATACAGAAATACAAATTGATTATTGTGTGTTAATCTTGTACCCTGCTGTCTGCATATATAAGTTACCTGCACATAACTTTATAAAAGAAGGAACACTGGATAGGAGTTGTCATAAGCTACTGCCAAGTAATGTACTACTGTGGGCCAGAAAACTAGCTTATGAATAAGCAAAGAGAAGATATAAAATGAAGACACAAAGGATTTATAATTAGAAGAGTACTGAGACTGTTTAACACTTAAATTACTGATCTCAAAAAGGAAACATAATAAAAGGTTCAAAACTCTAGAAGACATGAAATTTTCATTGAGAAGGTTGTCCTGACCTTTGCAGCAAATCAGTGGTGTGTTCGACACAGCTCACTCTGCCTCATGAGCGCCAAACGGGCCTCTGTGTTCAGTGACATCAAGTTGGTAGTTTGAAATCAGCTGTGAGCGGTTATTTACCCCAGGACACATTTACCAACATACCACAGGTGGTAAGCCACATGGAAGCCTCATGGAAGATAACTGAAGTGGGGAATTAGCTTCAATGTGAGGGAAGCAAGAAGCATCATGACAGAGGAAAAAAAAAAAACTATCTAAATTATAAGACGATGTATGCCAAGAGCTTCTACTACAAACTGGGCGGGAAATCAAGAAATCATTAAAGTTTGTTTTCTCAAGACCCTTCCATCTGTAAAGATAAACGAGGAAGGAAATATAACGAAAATTAATAAATCTCCAAATGGTATAGCTAGGAAAGATCTAATCCCGAGGACCAAAACATCATGTCATATAATAATCTTGTGTGCCCACAGCACCTTTCCTAATGTCTTACACATTTAAAAAGTCAATATAAGTTTGATGAATAGAGGTACTTTTTTCTCCATAAATTCTAGCTTGGAAAACAGTTTTAAGACAAAATCTCATGTGCACAGAGACTATTTAACCTATGGTATGTGTCTAGGCCAAAAGCATGATAATTTGTGGCTTTAAATAGCCACTGACTGTCCTAGACTGAGGGGTTTACAGAGATGCAGGACTTGCCGTGCTAAAAAAGGGTTAGACTCAAGCAAACCAGGACAAACTAGTCACCCTAGCTTTCAATTCAGGAATGAAAAGTTATTCCGGAAGTTGAAACTATGTAGAAGAGAAACACAAAGTGTCTGATGTCATCCTGGTACTGAGAGGATCTTCTGGGGACTGAATCACGCCCCCACCAAAGACCTGCTCACGTCTCAACCCACATGCCTGTGGGTGTGAACCCACTGGTAAAGAGATCTCTTGAGGGAAGCGGCTGTGGCTCCATCAGTGGGGCTCCCGTTTACCACATGGGAGGCCCTGGGTTCGGTTCCCGGGGCCTCCTGGTGAAGGCAGGCCCGCCCGCACGGCGTGGTTGGCTGACCCAGCGAGCACAAGCAGCAAGGGGGGGATAAATGAATAAATAAATAAAATCTTTAAAAAAAAAAAAAAAGAGATCTCTTGAAGACTCTTATTAGCTGGCTGTGGCCGAGGTGAAGCAGGATGGGTCTTCATCGGCGTGACTGGACGCCTCATAAAGAGGAAATCTGGACGCAGTGTGTACAAGTCAGATGCCAGCAGAACAAGAGGAGCGGAGTCAAGGAAAGGCAGGCGGCCGAGACTCGAGACTCAAGGCCGTTAAAGACCTCGGGGAGAAGCATGCCCTGTCGAGACCTCGATTTTAGACTTCTGGCTTCCACAACATGAGACAAATTCCTGTTGCTTAAGCCAACCAGTGTGTGGTAGAACAGCTCTAGTAAACTAAGACAAGGTCTGATTCTGTAAGCCATGCACAACACAAAAAGCCCACACATAATCAAGTACCACATCCAGTAAGTGATACCAACAAAGACAGTGGTGGTGGTGGGTGAGGTCACTTATGCAGAAGAGACCAGAATGAAATCCTCAGATGGAAGAGAGACTGGGTGACAGGAACAGTAAGGAAGGCCTAAATAAGGCATGAGGCATCTGGGAGAGAGCAAGGAGGTGGCCTGATGGAAGCAATCATCAGCATCAGGAAACAGTGGGGAATGAGGTCAGCAGAATGAAGTGTTAGCAAATGCCAGAGGTTAAAGCATCTGGATTCTATCCTGTTCAAGCAGGATTTTACTCATGATGAGTTTCTGAGCAGGAGATGAGAGGCAGGCCCTCTGGCCTGGAGGTGAGTGACCAAATGCTGGCCTAAGGTGCTACAGGCTTCCCACTGCAGCGGTGGCGTATAGGACGGACAGCGTGGAACATTCCTAAGGTTCTAGAGGTAAGGAAGAAAGCAAGGCTGAGAGGCGACAGTGGGCTACATTGCTCAGTGTCCCGAGGGCAGGTTAGGAGTCCTCCGGTCTTTCAGAAGCAATGTGTCCATCAAGTAAAGCACTACAAAAACCAGCCTGCACTCCCTTATAAAAGGCTGGCCGCGAAAAAGGGATTTGTAAAACCCACAAAAAACACCCAAAAGACAAGGTCTTTGCCTTGAAGGGATTCACATCCAACTGAGGAAATAAAGACTTATGTGAACATGTAAAAAAAAAAAAAAAAGAACAAAACAAGCCCAATCTACAGTGGCTACCTTCATTTTCCAGATGGCCCCTGGTCCAGCTTCTCTGAAACGATTACAAAAGACTCTGCCAATCAGTGCATTTAGTCATCTAGTAGTCAATCTCAATAATCAAGTGCTGGGGACTCGCAGATGGGGAGGGAAGGACCTGGGTTCGGCACCACGGCCGCCGTGGCTCAGTAGGGTCCTTCCTGAGAGGCCTTTCCCTACCTCTCCCCACCACTGGCTAAGGTTGACCCTCTGCTGAGTGCTCCTCTCCCACTGAACAGAAACTGTCTTCATGGCAGGACCCTCAGCTTTTCCAGCCTCCTCGCCCCCTGCCAAGCAGCACCGAGCACGCTGCTAATGCCTACTAAGTAAGTGCACTCGGCACTGCTGGCCAGAGCACCCCAGCTCTTCACCCTTCGCAGAGAAGAGAGCGCAGCCATGCCGCCCAACTCGAGGCAAATCCCGTCTCCCTGTTAGAAAGCCCCTGGCATCCAACCCACCTCTGCTTCCACACAGCCAGCAACACCAAGTCCACTGCTTCCCAAGACACTCCGTTTTCTGGCAGCTGAACTTGTTTGAAAGTTCCTCCTCAAGGTGGGTCAAAATCTGTCACTGCTGAGAAAAGGACAGTGCTCTTTACCTCACCAGAAAACCTGCTCTAGGCTGACAGCCAATCCGCGCTCTACCGGCTCCACAAGCCTGCTTACTCTAATGCCAACAGGGCAGCCAGGCAGGCTGTGCTGCTCAGCGGTTAGGGCTCTGAACTCTGGCCTGGCTTTGTCCCGCACCTCCGCAAGCCAAAGCTTCCTTATTTGTCAAAAGATACTCAATTGACACCTGCCTGATAGGGTTGTTATGAAGACGAAGCTGTAAGCTCTACTAGTTAAGGAGCTTAGCTGACGGGTGAGAAACACACCTGGAACTAGCTTAGGCAAAAGGAGCAGCCTGTGGCTTATGTGAGCTGGACCTCAAAGGAAAATGGAACCAGGAACTTGAACCCCTTCAGAACACTCCCTCGGAAATTTGCCTCTGTTTCTCTCAACACGTGTCTTCACTCGTTGGGATAGGTTTTCTGGAACTATAGCCACTTGGCAGCATTTCCAAGATGGCTCTCTTCCTTTAGTTCCTGTCTGGAAACGTCCAAGGAGACCTATGCTCCTGCAGCCTGGGGCAGGTTACTGTGCATGCTGGCCACCTGAGGACCCAAGGCTGGGGTGCAAGGGTGGGTGGGAGGACTTCTCAGAAGACAGTGGAAGGAGTCCTGGGCAGACAGAACAAATAGCATTCTGTGAGAGTGCTCGTTAAAATATACCTACAACATAACAATCTCATCTATTGTTTCCAATTTAGATTCCACAAATGACAAAATAATTCAGGGGATCAACACAGAGTTCCCATTCTTTTATTTCAATAACTTCAAAAATTTTAAAGCCACATATATCATCACATCATTTAACAAAAGAACATATATTGGAAGCGGCTGTGGCTCAATCAGTGGGGCTCCCATTTGCCCGAGGTTCCCGGGGCCTCCTGGTGAGGGCGAGCCTGCCCGCATGGCGTGGTTGGCTGACCCGGCGAGCACAAGCAGCAAGGGGGGTATAAATGAATAAATAAATAAAATCTTAAAAAAAAAAAAAAAATTAGTTAAAAAAAAAAAGAACATATAGACACCAAAACAGTAGGAAGGGCTTAACTTCAGAATAAAGGATAATCCTTTCAATCAAATTAAGATGCCATCTTAATTTGGTCACTCTAGCTGATGGATGGTATAAACTGCATCTGGTTCTGATGCCAGGCTCCTGACTGGAACCTGAGAGCCACCGGCTTGGGCTGTGACAGTTCTTCGACATGTCCCCCAGGCAGCTGAGTCTGCACTAGGCCTCGCGGCGCCCTGGGCATGCTGCAGCTCCAGCACTCACCCCGTCTGCCACATAGCCTGGCACCAGCAGGCACTCACATGCTCCAGCACTCATCTACCAACGCAGCAGCTACCAAAGATGACCTGAGCATAGTTTTAACCAATGTCCAGCATCACCTGCTCTTGACAAGTATATGCTGAACAAATCAACACACACACACAAACATCCAATTTTTAAACTCATACTTCCCCTATTTTAAAACAGGATTGGGGCTAACTTACACATATATAATATAACCACTAAAGAATGAGATTGATGTGATGATGGAAAAATGAAGACAAAACCTAAGTGAAAGCTAGCTGCTTTGACAGGGCACTGTATTTCAACTCCAAGTTTAGATACAATTCTCTTGAGAAGTGTAGCTTTGACAGAGCAGAGATGCAGGACATAAAATGATGATAGTGAGTCTTCCTCTTGCTACTAAACCTGACAGCTGGGTTTGCCAGTGTGGGTGGGGCACGGCCAGGTGGTCTGAGGGGTCCGTCCATCTCCAGGTCACGCTCCCAGCACTCTGCTAGACACTGGGGCCACACAGTTGGATTGGGCACCATCTCTATCTCAAGGAGTTTCATGAACCAGGAAAACCGCAAATTACTAACATAAACCAAAACCTAAATTAAATTACTAGCCATTTTCTTCACATAATAAAAGATGAGGACCATTTTTAATCGAGCCTTAAGTTCCAACTAAGCACACAGTGACTGCACACAAATAAATAATTTTCATCTGCTTATTGAATTAAAAGCACAAAGTCTGGGCAAGTGAAGCAGGATATCCTTGAGCTGAAGGCATCATGCCAAAACACGCCACGCAATGCCACACTTCCGCACCACCCCTGCTAGCCCTGTGTGCCAGGGTAAAGCCCCTGGTGGCTTGGCCACGTGTCCTTTTGGTTTGTGACTGGCCAGAACTACATCACTCAAGCCCTTTTACTAAAAGTCCTGATCTAGCCCAGGTCTTCAGATCTCCGATGCTGAAGTTGTCTCCCACATGCCTTCCAGATTTCACGGGCACAGGTGTAGGCTAGTTGCCCAAAGAAGGCACAACAGAGGTCCTGGGGCGGCCGGAGATACGACACGAGAGTGAAAGCAGGAAAGAGACACCACAGCAGGGCAGCCAGACAGAAAGCAATGAGGAAGCACATGGGATGGTCCAGGATAAGAAGGTAAGGACAGAAGGAGTCTGGAGGGAGGGCAAAAGACGTGATGGTTTAGGGCTGGCTACATGTTCTGTAAGGAGTAAGGTCGATAAAAACAGAAAACTGGGTAGCAGAGCCATCATCACATATGCATTCACAAATTTTAGCTGTGATGCGGAAGTCAGTGCAAGAAAAACTAATACAGATCCAAGACCTGGATTTAGCTGCTATTTTCAGGACAAGTAAACCACCTACAGTTAGGAACTGGGTTTAAATCTTCCCCAGAAAACTCTGACTTTTTAGGAGCAAGGGAAGTTTTTATTGATTCTACAGAATGGATAACCCTTCGATGAAAAAGTTCGTCAAGCTGATCTATATATGGAAACACTTTTCATAAGCACAATATAAAGTTAATTTTAAAAACTCGAGCACTATCATTTGTAATCAAGACCAGGTTGTTTATTACTGTCAAGTCACAATATTGGGAGGGAAAAATCAAAGCCTAAGAATCCAGCCTGCTCAGTGAAGTAAAGGAAGCCAAAGTTCAATAGCTCACAGGCACTCATTCAAGAGGAGTGCTGTTTCCCACAGCTGCCTTTAAACCTCACATGACTAAGACCCAAGTGCAGCGCACACAGGGAGCAAGGGTTACCTGTTCACTCTGAGGAAAAGTACAAAGGATTGCTACACAGTTTGGGTAAAAAGCATGAACAAAATCCAGGGAAAATATTTATAACTAACTCTCATAATAAAGTAAAAAAAAAAAAATTTTTAAGAGTTAGCATCTAATCTTGCTTACCAAAGAAAGGCTGATGTTTTGAATGTCTGTCCCTGCTCCATATTTAATATTTGAAGTTTCCAGATTTGTTCCATTACCATCTTAAAGTTCTAATTATTTTACTAAATTTAGCATTAAGTAATAACTGAGAATTTTAAATGTTACTAGTAGCCACACAAAACTGGTATTTGATTATATTTCAGGTTTCAAATAGGATTTCCTAAGCAATTGGCTAATTCTCCCCCTAAATCATATTAACCAATTGACTTTTCTTAATTATATAGGATGTTCTAAATACCAATCAAATAATATTCCATGCATTCTAAAACTAAACTCCTGTCTACCTGTCTACCACAATCCCTACCACTGGCTCCAAGGTCCTCTAAGGTCCATTTTGTTCCTAACCAGTGATGCTCAACTGAAAGAAGATTTTGCCCCCAGAGGAGATCTGGCAATGTCTGGAGACATTTTTGGTTGTCACAAATGAGTAGGAGTCCTGTTATCTACGGGTAGAGGGCAGAGATGCTGCTAAACATTCTACAATGCAGAGGAGAGCCTCTCATACAGAATTATCAGGCCCAAAATATCAGTGGTACCATTGTTGGGAAATCCTGTTAGAAACTGAAAACAAGCAAATTTGCAAATACAGCTGACAAGTTCAAAAACAACTGCCAAGTAAGCGATGCAAAGTTCACTAAGCCTTGTAAATTGGTATAGAGACCATGACAAAAGTTGATTTTCGTACTATCAAAATGTATTAAAAATGATGATTTGACTATTGAGTATTAATGCAAGAAGTTGCAGATAGATATGAAGGGCAGAGAGAACGTTCACTACTTAGGAAACTGAAGATATACTTCTCAAAAAGTATGTTTCAGGAGAAAAAAAGAAAACTTGTCTTCCAAAGGCTGTGCTATTCTTGACAGTTTTTACAATAATTTAAGCTTCCAAGGATAAACATAAACTAGTCTTTATTTTGTGTTGCGGTTTAGTTCTAACCAATCCCCTCCCCCCGGTCATTAGATTTTTAACTGGAGAAAATTTAAAATAGAAGAGGAAAGTTAACCACAGGGCACTAGTCGGTAGACTAAATCTCGGACGAAAACCCATGAGTAAAGTATTGGCTGGAACTCTCTAACGTTTACCTGGCAAAAGGACTGGCTCCAGCTTTTTAATCTTCGGCTCCGAATTAAACTGATCGTCAGTCTGAAACACAAAATAAACCGAAATCAAAACTTTTTCCACCGTAGGACACAAAGGCGAATTTTCTAAGCAATGACATGCGACAGACGCATCTCGCTTGCTCCCTTCCCCTCCCTTAAATTCTTCCACTTTTTCCTTTGCTTTTTAAAACCGAGCTCTGTTCGTTACCGCCGTGGGCGCCTCCCAACACGAGGGCGCCCCGCGCTGTGCCCCGCTCCCCGGGCGCCCGGCAGGCGCTGTGGACCGGCTGCAACCAGGCCGGGGCTCGCGGCGCGGCCGCCGCCGGGGAGCAGCTCCGCTCGGCGCCCAGCTCTCTCGGGTCTCGTCTCTCGGCAAGACCACCAAAGACAAGGGCTCGAGCAGAGCAGCGCTGCGGCGGGGCTCCACGCTCGCAGCGGGCCAGCCGAGGCGGCCGAGCAGCTGCGCAGGCCCGCCAGCCTCTGGGGGCTCCCGGCTCGCGAGCGCGCCACGGCGGGGCGGGCCCGGCGGCTCCCCGGAGGGCCGAGGAGAGCGGCTCGGCGGGCTGGGGCTGCTTACCTGGGGCGGCGGCAGGAGGTAGGACCTGAACGTGGGTCTGGGCGGCTTGAGGGAGAACATGGTGCCGCCGCCGCTGACCCGCGGCAGCGCGGACGCCTCCCGCCGCCTCGGGGCTTAGCGCTCCCGCTGCCGCCGCCCAGGCCCCGTCTGCGGCCGGGCTGACGGGCTGACGGGCGGGGACACGGCGGAGCGCCCGCCGGGCGGGGAGGAGCCGGCGCAGGGCCGGGCCGACGCCGGCGCCCACCCCGGAAGGGGCCCACCCCGGAAGGCGCCCGCCGCCCCGCCCGGAGACGGCGCGCGCAGGGCCGGCGGCGGCAGCGCCCGACCTTCAGGCCGCGCTGGCGCGGGGACGCGAGGCCTGCGCCCTGCGCCGGCCGCCGTGACCTCAGCGAGGGCGCCGCGGGGCTCGGGACCCGGAGGCCATCTTGAGAGCGCGGCCTCGAGAGCGCGGCCCTACGGCGGCCGGCGGGGGTCAGGGCGGCCGGCGGGGCCTCCGGCCGGGGCGAGCTGGTTTCCCAAGCCGTCGGGGAGGCGCCCTGGGTCGGGAGAAGGGGGCTGCCTCCGGCAGGCGCCCACCGTGTGAGGCTCCCGCTCTGCGAAGGTGGGCCGGCGCTGCCCACAGCGACCAGGACCAAACGTTCAGCGCGGACCGCAGCGCAGGTGATAAAGCCCGCTCCAAAGTCCCCACCTTGGGGAAGATTTTCCACCGCCACCCGGTCCGTTGCCTCTGCGCAACGCTGTGACACCACGATGCCCTCCCACCGGCTGGGCGGACTGCAGGTTTCCACGGGATGTTGGGGTTTGCCTAGCTGTGGCTGTAGGGCCCATGGCCAGATACACTTAGAGTTCGTTAAGGGCTATTAATCTTAAATGCGGATAAAGATGGGAAGCACGTTGCCTTTCTTTTCCTGCTCATCCTCACATGTAGTGGTGCTGGTGAGAAAATAAATCCAAAAGCCTAGCCAAGAGTAAGGTCCTAGCGGTATGGTGATCTTCAATAGGCTATAAAATGGGTAATCTGCCCATTAACCGCAAGGAACAGAGGAGTTTCAACATATCAAGCAGAGAGCATTTCTGAACTCTTACCATATTTCTCAACTGAAGCAGCCTTAGTGGAGGGGAGCTAGGGGGCTTACACTGTTGAATCTATTAGTTGAGACTAGTTCCTTTCTATGCTTTGAAGAATAAAACCCTGATCTAGCATTTTATGATTAATGTCACAGAGAAACTCCAATATGGACATATTGACATGCACAATTGTGAAAAAGAAGTAAAGCAAAATAGAGTTATGGCGAAGAGATTTAAAGTGGAGTCCAAGGTCATTCTGGAGGTCAGTCTTAAGCAAATTGAAGCCAGATATCACGAACTGCCAAAGTATGCAAAGCGTCAAGCAACAATGTTCCTCCAAACCCTAAGGACAAACCAGAGGCTGAGGAATTTAGTAAACTACCTAATCTGAAGGACATTTGGAGTCCAAACAATTTATGTACTCCTCTTTTTCTTTAAAAACCCTTGCCTGGAAGATCAAAGACTTGGACACTGTCTACCTGTATCTTGTTCTGTTCTAAGACCCCAAATAAACACCTTTGTTGCCTTCCAGCTTAGCTTGTTAGTTCTTTATTGATACAATCATACTGATAAGGGTTGCTAATGGAAACACTTAAAAATTTAAATAAAGATTCAGAAAGTTGCTCTTTTTCGGAAAATAATTTATACTGGATGTAGATCCCTACTGATTTCTCTGGTTAACATGATTTAGTAACACATGACTCCATTTTGCCCAGGTACTACAAGTGTACTTTAAAATGTTAATTCCACTGGGTTATAGGTGTTAAAAACACTTGTGTGCACACACTTTTTATTTTCATAAATATATGATTTCTCTCCATTAAATGGACTTTTCCCCACAAATACTCTTGAAGCAGTATATAGGCTTTTTCTTCATATTTAAAGAACTTATTCTGTGATTTGAGTTTGCTGTACAGGTTTTAAAGGATCTACAACTCAGTAATGTATGACTAAATAATTGAAAAGTGGAAAAACTCTGATATCCAGATTTGTCATTGACCTATCACTAAATTTGATGGCATTATCAGATTTCCAGTCTTCGATCCTGATCTCTTTGACTATGCTGTATATTTGGTACAGTTGCCCATTCCCTCCTTTGGCTCTAATGTCCTGCTTCTCCTATTTTTCTGACTATTCCTCTGTTTCCATTAGTGGTTCTAGCATGGGAAGGATTGGCATTCCCTAGGGATCACTTCCTTTTCCCTGTTAAGAGGAAAAAAGCGCTGGTATTGTAATGGAGATTTTTATTTTATTTATTTTTTTTTTTTTTAAGATTTTTTAAAAATTTATTCATTTATCCCCCCCTTGCTGCTTGTGCTCGCTGGGTCAGCTAACCACGCCGTGCGGGTGGGCTTGCCTTCACCAGGAGGCCCTGGGAACCGAACCCGGGGCCTCCCATATGGTAAACGGGAGCCCTACTGTTCGAGTCACAGCCACTTCCCAAGTAATGGAGATTTTTAAACATAGTAACACTGATGGAAGTTCCTAAGGCCCACAAAACCTGCTTAAAACAATACCCCAGATATGCATCCGTGCCTGACCAGTCATGCCACCATGGAGATGGCAAAACCCACCCCTAGTAAAGATTAACCCCAACCCCCTTAACGCCAATGCTAATCGCAAGAATTAGCTTCTGTAATGTTGCTTGCTTGCTCTGCTGGATATGGACAATTGAAGCTGCCCCTCACCCTTTCTGGCGCAAGAAATACTTGTATTTCTTGTATACTAATACTTTGTTTTAATCAACTAATCTGATATCTGAACACAAAGAAAAGTTGCTTTATCATGCTGACCCTGCTAAAATTCCCTATAAAAACCCACCACGGGAAGCCGGGGCTCGCTTCTCTCCATACTGCTGGAGGAAGCCCCGGCCGGCCGGAAATAAAGGTTCCTCTCCTAAACACATTGTCTGGGTGCTGAGTTTCTCTCTGGATGAAGTGTCCCACTTCAGTATTTCTTGTACCTATTAGATCCTAGGTTCTTTGCATATTCATTCAGTCAAATTTTTATTGAGCACTTACTTTGGCCAACCACTATTCAGAAAACTTAAGACTTCAACGGAGCAAGACAAAGTTTCTACATTGAAGGAGTTTTCTTTCTGGGTTGAAGATATGAAAAAAATTCATACCTGTCAGGTGGTAACAAGTACCACAAAGAAAAAGAAAACATGGGAAGAGGAGGATGGTTCTATTTTTCAAATGGGGAGACACATCACCAAAGACACCCTAATAATTAAATGACAATTGAGCAGAGACCAAGGGGAGTGAGGGAACAAGCCAAGTGGAGATGAGGAGGAAGATCATTTGGGGCAGAGGGAATAGTAATGCAGATGCCCTGGGGAGAGGGCCTGCATGGTGTGTCTGAGGCCAGTGTGGCTGAAGCAGTCTCATCTAGTGTGGGACAGGAGGACAGAGAAAAAGAGCAGAGTCAGATCACATCAGACCCAAAAGTTGGGGAGCTGCTGTAGCATTTCGAGCTGAGAGTGACATGATTTGACTTAGGTTTTAGAATAATCGCTCTGGTTGCCGTAGTGTTACAATGGTGGAAGCTGAGAGACTAGTTGGGGGCTTTTATAATACTCCAGATAAAAGAAGGTGATAGCAGTGGAAGAAGTGAGAAGTGGTTATACGTGAGGATTCCCAAACTATGTTATTGCCTGAGTATATGGTCTTTTGAGATAAGTAGCTTCAAAAATCTGTTTCTTGAGAGATGAAACTATAGTGCTAAGAAACATTCAAACTATGAAAACAATAATGAAAGGCAAGTGTGGTGATTTGAAAATATGTCTACTCCCATATTTGGCCCCTTCCCTTGAATCTGGGCCAGTCTAAGTGACTCATCGTAACCCATAGAATGCAATGGAAAGGACTCTGCATGCCTTCCAAGGTCGTAAAAAGCAATGAACCGTCCTCCTTGCTCACTGGGACACTCGCTTCCGGAGCCCTGAACCACCAGGTAGGAAATGTGATTCCTATGAGGCTGGCACGCTGTGAGGAAACCAGGTTATGTGGAAAGGCTATAACAGGTGTTCTGGTTGGTGGCCTTAACTGAGATTAGCTGAGGTCGAGAACTCACCAAGAGCCAGCATTACCTCTGTGTCTGGAGCAGGGCTTCTCAGGCTTCTTTCTCCCACGGACCCCTTTGCCAGTCAGGTGGAAACCATGACCCCTTACCAAGTGCACACTGTACTGTGTGTTATTTAGTAGACATATCCCACCCACACCAACACGTCCCCACAAGAATGATGTATTTTTTGAGTTTCAATTCAAGCTCGTGGACCCCTCGTTAAGAACCCCTGCTCTAGGTGATCCCAGCCTCCGGCTGTTGAGCCACCTCCAGACAGTCTTCCAAGCTGATGCTCCAAGCACCAAGGTGTAGAGAGAGTGGTAGTCTGTCACCAGCTTGTACCTGGCTTGGGAGAACTGATTGTTAACGTCTCTTCCTAACCTCATATTCAGTGATGTCATGGTGTAGTGTGAAATTGGCTGCAGTAGTAGTAGTTACACCACAGAAATTGGCAGGTGCTATAAATCAAGGGCATTCCTGCTCTAACCTGTCTGAATCTCTGACGCACAGGAGTCCATGAGCATAATAAAATGGGTGTTTTAAGCCAACAAGTTTTGGAGTCATTTGTTATACAGCAATAGTAATGGAACAGCAAAGAAGCGATTACTATTTTAAAAATAGTGCTCATGTGTGGAGGGAGGGAAGCTGTTGAGTTGGAACTTCTGGGAATTCTGGAGTGACTGGCAAATTCTATGAATCTGGGTTTTGTTACAAGGATGTTCACCTCACAATAATTAAGGCATATATTTGTTTTGTATGATTTTCTGTATTTGTTTTATTTTTACAATTAAACTTCTTTAATATAGTATATTTTTATGTAGAAGATGATTTCATTCCTCTTTATTTCCAATATATGGCCAGCAAAAATGCACTTTTGATATGGAATAACTATATGGCAACATTAATAGTTTAATATTTAAATTTGAAACCTAAATTATGAAAGCCTATAGGAGCCTTGTGGTGATGTGATACATTTTCAGAATGTAAGCAGTCATATGATTTCAATGGAGAGAGCCACTTAAATGAGATCTTTTGATAGTTCAATTCTTAATTCCCTTGATTGAAATCCATAACAGTTTACTTTGCACCAAATAGAACTCATTTAAAAGTGTCCCAGAGTTTATAGAAAATAAGAATAAAAGCCTTCTTATTGTGTTTCTTATGTTTTATATAGAACAGAAATATAATTCTAATTTATTTCCTAAGGTATTTATATATACATTTTATCCCCCCTTGCTGCTTGTGCTCGCTGTGTCCATTTGCGGTGCGTTTTCCTGTGTCTGCTTGTCTCCCTTTGTGGGGCCGTCTTGGCACCAGCTCACCACGCTGGCAGGCCGTCCCCCGCTCACCGCGCTGCACACACCGTCAGCTCGCTGTGCCGCGCGGGCCGGCTTGCCTTCACCAGGAGGTGAACGGGAGCCACTTCCCATGCAGTTCTATGTTAAATGCTTTGATCAAATGCAGTGTTCCTATTTTAACGTGTGAGTTACTACTAGATTCAACTAGAATATTCCTAATATTCAGTTCCCCGTATTCAGACAAAATTGTAATAACATTGGAATAATAATGTAATAACAAGCAGTCAGGCTAGTGCCCTACATAAAAGGCCTTCAGTGAATTATAGTGTGTTGGTAGAGAACATAAACAGCTATGTTCTATGATTTAAGGTGTGCCAGAAAGGCCACTCCTCCCAACAACAGCTGGCTCTGCCACAGGGTCTGAAATTCCATCATTAGAATTTACTCATTAGGATTTGCAAGATGAATATGCTTAGAAAAAAATTACATGAAAGTTGCATTTAACCAGTACCTTCACAGGAGATGAGGTAAACAAATTTCACATGAGAGTAACTGACTTAGGTTCCATACCTGACCAGGTGGAAGAGGTCTCAGCAAGGGGTGCTGTTTAATGAATAGGGAAGCAGAGAGTTCCAAAGATGTGTTTCCTTCATACAAGCTGTGTGGAACTATCAGAGGTTCTCCAGCTTATTCTGAGAGGTCTTTTTTGCCTAGAATATGGTAAAGGGCTAAACATTTTCTTGGCAACAAATGGAAAGACTTAAGAATGAGGTAAAATGTAATGGGTCAGCAGTCTGGTCATCAAGATAGCAGAGTGAGATGCTCCAGGGCTCTATCCCTTCACGGAAGCTTTAAGCAGCAAACAAGAGCTGGCAAAACCATCTTTCTCAAAGCTCCAGAAAACAGTTAAAGGGTTGCAGTAACAGGGAAAACACCAAATCAAGAAAAAGGCAACTTAAAAACAGTAGGATTGCAATGATTGACAGGTCATAGGACTGTGTATCAATGCCCCTGTGGCATAGGTTGAGGGAAGGCAGTCTCCCAGCCATAACCCACCTAACCAATTGAGCAAGCCATAGCCTAGGGGCAGCTCATCCCCTCCCAAGAATAAATAAAATGGAGCAGATAAGGGCCATCACTCCCTCCCCAGCCCCTCTGACATTCCAAGACCTCCTAACCCTCCCCTCTGGCCGTTTGACCCCAGGCTGTACTTGGTTTCCCCGCCTGTTGATGTACTGTATAAATTCATATCCACCACCTTGCACTGGTGGGCTGAAGTTTATTCTTTAGACCCCCTCCTTTGGGAGAGCTTCCCAATAAACTTCCTGCCTGCAATTAAAACAAAACAGAACAAACAAACAAACAAAAACAGTAGGAATACCTTGTGGCACCTTGGCTGGCCCCCCTCCCCATGCCCTCATGAGCTCAGTGCAGAACCCTTTAAGGGCCCCTGGTTCTGGTTCCGGAGGGAGCAGAGTAACCCTCATGCACATACTGGGGGCGTGTATGGCTGTGCCAGACTGTCTGGTGGTAGTCTGAAGGACTGAACCAGGACACTAGTTAGCTTGCCATCCCAGAACTTGCTCTGCTTGTAGAAGGCAACTCAGAGCTCTCCTACAGAATGCTTTAGGAGAACGGTCAAATCACAGCTGCTTAGGACAAAGGTTTGCTGACTGGGATATACAGAGTAGTGCCTGGGACCCTGAGGAAGTGCAGTTTCCTAGGGAAAAAGGGATATTCAGAGCTCTGTAAGTGGGGAAATTACTAGGGCCAGGCATGTATGCTTAGGACAAGATACATGCACAGAAAAGACCAGGGAGAACCCTATGCTTTTGCCTTAGGCTAATCTCTATATTTATTGTTAGGACAGCTAGGCTCTGAAGGAGAACACTTACACAAAACAATCTGCAAAGACTGAGAAAGATAGATTTTCTCTTTTTTTCTTTCTTTCAGCAGCTTCTGGCATTCAGGGAAATCTCTATCAACACTAGCTGGACACAAGCTTAAGGAACAGATGCCTCAAATGTCTACAATTCAGAGATAACACAGAAATAAAAATATCAAAATGTTCAGATTGCAACTGAAAGATTACAAAACATTCAAAGAAACAAGAAATGGTGATTCATGCAAAGAAGCAGATAAAAAACTAGAAACCATCAACAAGGAAAACCAGAGCCTGGACGTGCCAGACAAAGACTTTTAAGAAGTGGTCCTAAATATGCTCAAAGAGCTAAAAGAAAGAATAGACAAAGAAATAAAGAAAAACAGAAAAATAATAGATGAACACAAAGAAAACATCAATAAAGAGATAGAAATCATGAAATGACACCAAACAGACCTGAAGATCACAGTAACAGAAATAAAAAATTCCCTAGAGGAGTTCAGCAACAGATTGGAGCTGGCAGAAGAAAGAATCAGTGAACCTGAAGATAAGACAATTGGAATTATTCAGTCTGAGGAGCAGAAAGAACAAAGAATGAAGAAAAATGATCAAAGCCTGAGAGACCTGTTGGATACCATCAAAATGAACCAATATATGCATTGTGGGAATCCCAGAAGTAGAAGAAAGCAAGGGACAGAACATATAGTTGAAATAACAGCTGAAAAATTACCAAATTCAAAGAAAAACATGAATATACACATCCAATAAGCTCAACCAAATTCAAACAAGCTAAACCCAAATAAACACACACATAAAATGTCAAGAAAGAAGCAATGTGTCTTGTACAAGGAAGCCTTGATAAAACTAAGTACTGATTTCTCAGGAAAACCATAGAGGCAAGAAGGCAGTAGGATGGCATATTTAAAGTGCTGAAAGGAAAAAATTGCCAACCAAGAATTCTATATCCAGCAAAACTGTCTTTCAAAAAATGAGAGATTAAGACATTCCCAGGTAAACAAAAGCCAAGGGGAGTTCATCACCACTAGACAGGCCATACAATTAATCCTAAAGGGAGTTCTTCAGGTTGAAAGGAAAGGACACTAGAAAATAGAGTGAAGCTGAATAAAGAAATAAGGCTCTCTGGTAAAAGCAATGATGTGGGTAAATATAAATGCCAATACTCTTGTATTCTTGGTGTGTAATCCTACTTTTTACTTTGTACAGCATGCAAAATGCAAATGCATAAAAATAATGATAAACCAATGATTTTGGACTTTTAATGTATAAATATGTAATTTTTGACAAGAACTACATAAAAGTCGGGGACTGAAGGCTATAGGAACATAGTATGTATATGCTATTGAAGTTAAATTCAATGACCCAAATGAGATTATTATAGATTTGGGATGTTAAATTTAAGGCCAAGGTAACCACAAAGAAAATATTGGAAAAATATGCACAGAAATAAATGAGAAGGGATTCTAAAGGGTTCACTATAAAAATGTGTGAAACACCAAAATAGACATTTCTCCAAGAAAGATGTGCATACACACGCATGGAATATTATTCAGCCCTGAAAAGGAATGAAGTTCTGATACATGCTCCAATATGGATGAAACTTGAAGACATCAGATTGAGTAAAATAAGTCAGACACAAAGGGGACAATGTTTTAGTCTGCTAAGGCTGCCAATGCAAAATACCAAAAATGGGATGGCTTTTATAAAAGAAATTTATTAGGGTGAAAGCTTACAGTTCCGAGGCTGTGAAAATGTCCAAATCAAGGCATCATCAGAGATGTTTCTAGCCAGAGGTTGGCTGCTGGTCAAATCCTGGACTCCTGCATGTGGCAAAGCCAAATGGTGGCTTCTACTTGCTGTAGGCCTGCTCCACTGATTCTAGCCCCCAGCCTCTCTCTCAGCCTCTCATGGTTTATCTGTCTTCCTGCAGCCCTTTCTCTCACATAGCAGGGTTAAAATGGCAGCTGTCTCTGTGTATCTGCTTTCAGTTCTCAGTTTATATAAGACCCCAGCAAGAGGACAGAGACCTAACCTGGGTCACACCTCGCTGGCATAGTCCAATCAAAGGCCCTAAAATGATCTAATCAAAAGATCCCTTAATTGAATCTAATGCAATCAAAGGGCCCCACACCCACAGGAATGGATTAGTTTAAGAACATGATCTTTTCTGGGATTCACAAAAAACCTTCAAACTATCACAGACAGGTATCCTATAATCCCACTAAATACCTAGATTATGTAAATTCATAGAGACAGAAAGAGTACAAGTTATTGGGGCTGGGGAGGAGGGAGAAAGGGGAGTTAATTAATAATGGCTATGAGGCTTCTGATTGGGTTGATGGGAAAGTTCTGGAAACAGTGTGAGAGTAGCATAACATTACGAATGTGATTAATTCCAATGATTTGTATATTTGGGAGAGTGGTTGAGCTGAGAATGTTCATGTTGTATAAGTTTCCACATTGGGGAAAAAAAAAGAAAGAGAAGGATTAAAGAATCATAACAACTAAAGGCAATACATGATCCTGGACCAGATCTAATAATGGAGGAGAAAATGCCCCAAAGGACATTATTGGGACATATGAAAAAATTGGAATTTAACAACAATGTTGAATTTCTTGAACTTGACAACAGTTCTTAAGGTGATTACATAAGTGAATACCCTTGTTCTTAGGAATTGCACATGGAAGTATTAAATGTATACAACATACTCTCAAATGTTTAGAAAATAGATTAATATAGAGAAAAGTAGATGGATAGATAAAATGCTGCAACAAATATGGCAGTACCTTAAAAGTTGGTGGACCCGGGTTGCTGGGTGGGGCATAAGTTGGAGTTCTCTGTATAGGGCTGGTATTTTTTTGCAACTGTCCTGTAAGTTTGAAATAATTTCAAAATAAAAATTTTAAAAAGAACTTAATATACAATGCAGGAACAACCCAAACTGCCAAAAATCAGGGAGTGGTTTATATATTATAACACATCCATATATTTGAGCATTGTATCACAATTAAACATGTTTTCAAACACTCCAAATGACGTGCACATGATATAATGTTGAGAGAAAGAAGAGTGTAAATGATCTATGGGGGCACATGGGGAGCTCTTGGGTTGCTGGCAGCGTTCTGTTTCCTGCCCTCGGTGATGGTGATATGGGCCTTCACTTTGTTTTATATGCTTTCTAATGCATGTTGGAAGGAAAGATTTAAAATTTTTTTTTATTTTATTCTTGGAGTACAGATTTTTAAAGGGAAAAAATGTTATGGGTTAAGCATTGGGTCAAATATATACATGAATTGGATTGATTAAATAGTCTCAATTTGGCAATATGAAAATAACAATCTTATCTTTAAAATAAATGTTAGTCATTAAATTTCATAGCCCCAATACCCATACAATGACATATCAATTGTTTTTGATAAAATTCAGCCCAGTTAAGAAATCACCTGATTATTAAAATCTCAGTATCCTTTTGAGGAAGAAGGTTCAATCACATTTGGTCTCAGCTTCTCTGGCCCCGGTGTTTGTCTAGCGGCAGCGAGTGCTGTTGAGCAGGAAGCCATCGTCTCTCTCCGTCCCTCTCCCACTTCCTGCTCCCTTGCTCACTTGTGCTGGTGTGACCATCTGCACCTCTGATGATATTGGGTGTGGGGTCTCCTTTTTGGGGGACCATCTCTCCTTTCTGTTTGACATGGCCCCCCACCCTACCACCACTGATTTCCAGCTACTCTATGCAATGGTTCTTTCAGGAAATGCTCTGCTTCACTGAATTCTTGAATCAGTAACCCCAGGCAAGAGGGTGGCCCTCTCTGAGTGTCCAGAACCCTCCTGAAATCTCACAGATGCTATTGGGCGATGCTGAGGGCCCAGGGTCCAACTCTAACCTTTGTGAGTGCTGGGGACCTCTGATCCAGCCAGAGAGGACCACTTAGTAACCCCTCTGACTCTTCGTCTAGATTAGAGTGGTGGCACCCGTGGCCTGCCTTTAAGGTTCCCAAGTAGCACCTCCCCCTGGACCCCTGCATGGGAAAACCAGCGTGGTGGTGGGCATGTATTTGAAGTTACAGGTTGAATTGCAGCAGCATGAGCTGCCTCTGTGGTTCGTGACGATTCCCACCTTGAATGTGTAGCCTTTAAATTTGAGCTAGAGCTTTACACAAACAATTGCATAGTCAGAAGTACAATTAAAATGTGTTTATTATCAAAGACTATATGACAACAGGAAAATGCGTCTTGGATATTTTTATACATTAAATCTCATGGGCCCCTACATTCTCAGGGTCTGATGCTTGATACTGAAGCCACCAAACAGGATTACTAACCCGTACTCGTGGTTGTAGCCGCATACTTCCTTGGCCTGTTTATGGCCTCCCTGTACCTGAGCCCCTTAGGGTCAGTCTACCCCGGCCCCAACTGGCTCCAACTGGTTCTCGGCGACTCCAGGTCCACACTTGCCCACTCCCTACTACCTGTGATGGAAAGTAACCTATCCAAGGAAAACCCCCAGTTTTTACATGCTTGGGCTGCCATTTTCTGGTCATGTGATGAATGTCTTCCTAAGGAGAGCTTCTGTGCGTACCTGTGCTCTCAGACTTAGCGCTCACGTCTGAGAGGCCCTCGCGCCTCCTGACCCCAAAACACACGGGAGGGAGACAGATTTTTGCTTTGCTCCCGTCTCCTTGCTGGTTGACCTCACAATAAAAGCCCTTTCTTTTCTCAAAATCACATGTCATAGTTTTGGCTTCTGTGCATGTGTGGCAGCGAGCCCTTGCTTAGTTACACTATCATTGTGAACTGTTTTACTTTTATTGTGTAATTAAAAAAAAATTTTTTTTGGTGAGTTCTTCATAGAGGCTTACCAAATTGTACTATCTAAACCAGGGGTAGGCAAAGTAAACCACTGCTCCTTTGAGCAGGCACTAAAGAATATGATGTTTATGGCTCCTTTCTGCGTCTCACTTTTTTTTTTTTTTGAGTTAATTTTTTATTTTTAAAGAAGCTTTAAATTACATGAATGTTACATAAAAAATTTAGGGGATTCCCGTAACCCTCTCTTTCTCCCCCAGCTTCTAACTTCTTGCATCTCAAATTTTCTTTTTCTCCTTCTGTTCCCCTCACTTTTCTCCTTCCCCACCCCACCCCATGTATGCTTTCTTTTTAATTTCTCTTTCTTGCGTTCATTTGTGTTGATTCCAATTAAAAAAACTTTACAAACATATGCTAACAAAATATTACCTTAAGTTTAGTGCACTACATTTTTAAAAATATATTTTTTATTGAAGTATATCATTCATACATGAACATGCATAAACAATAAGTATATAGTAAAGGTTGTGAACTTACAAAATAAACATGCATAACATCATACAGGGCCCCCACACATCTCCCCTCCACCATCACCTTGCATTGTTGTGAAACGTTTGTTACAAACTAAAGGTTAGTGCATTACATTTTAAGTTAACAATAAATCCAAATTACTAAACATGTTCAATGAAAACATTTTCAAAATTTTCTGATGTTTAAGTGGCCAAGATGACCTACGTGTGGTTTTAAGATAAAAATCAAAGCAACGAGCGACATTAGCATTCAGTTTCTGAGGGAGCTTGCCCTCGCTCGACCTTTGGTTCTCCTGCCGTAGCTCCAGACACAGCTGCGAGGTCGCTTTCGCTGCTGGCCGGCCCGGGTCTGGCTGGCTGGCCCTGGGTGGGTGTAGCCTTCTTAGGATGGCCATGGAAGCTTTCTGACCTCGTAGATGGCACTCCAAAAGCTTGGTCTGGTTTCACGGACAGTAAGTTTCCCTTTCCGGCTCCGTCCGTGCGAGCCGGGGGTGAACGGGCCGTTTGAGGGGCCGTGCCAGGAGCCCAGCTTTCATCTTCAGCGCCTGGAAGCAGCGCCGCACGCCCGGCTGGCACTGCAGCTTCGGGCGGCGCGGAGGGGCTGTCTGTGCTTCGGGAGCGTGCCCTCTGCCGAGCGCCGCAGGTCCCCGCCGCCGTCCAGTCGCCAGCCCCCCCGGGCGGCTTCCCTCCAGGGGCACGCGCAGAGCTGCTGGGCGGCGTCGTTCCGGAAGCCTGGAAAGCTTGCGCAGGGTCGCAGCCCGGGATTCTGGCTTCCCCCGGGGGGTAGGGAACGGTGCCTTCGAAGTGCCTCGTTTCCAGTGGCAGCGCAGAGCTCTGAGGATCTGATTTGCCCTGCCCGTGCCTGGCATCTGTCTGGCTCGGCCCGGGAGGCGCAGCTGCTCCTGCTGAGCACGCCTGCCTGGCGCTGGCGCCCGGCCCGAGGGGAGGGCTGCCCTGGCTCCCTGCGGCCCCGTCCCCCAGCCCTGCCCCTGGGGGCATCGGCAGAGGAGGCTGCCCGCGCGCGAGGCCCTCCCCGGCAAAGCGCCACCTGCTCGTGCCGCCGGCGCCGCCGCCCCCGCCACCCCCGCCGCCCCCGCCGCCCCCTTCCATCCATCCACCCACCCGTCCACCATCTATGCATCCATCCA
>JAKSZT010031275.1:293216-314281 GCA_026826555.1 Tolypeutes matacus | reverse complement strand
CCCCGCGGTCCCCGCGGTCCCCGCCGCCCCCGCCGCCCTCGGGAGAAGTGCGCGGCGGGCTCTGGGCCCGCGCCCTGGCGTCGATTCCGGGGAGACTTTCAAGGGCGCTGGCCATTCTGCGAGACAGCTCTTCCAGCTGAGAGAGCCGAAGGTCAGCAGCCTGTAGAGCAGCTTTCGTGAAGTTTTCTCTTTCGTGGATTTCTTCCAGCCTCGCTGACATATTTTCAACTCTGGGGAATATAAAGGGATAGATTTATGAAACTGAGATGAAATACTAAAAATGCAAAGCTAAAGTAATTACTATATGATTTTTCATCTCCCAAGAGCCATGGAACTCGGGCATATTTTCAAACTTCACATAGGCCTAAATAACTACTAAAACCCACCCTGACCAGCCTCAGCAGACGGAAGTAAAAGTTAAGGCACACCACTGCTCCACGCACTTTACATGTTCATCAACGAGTTTCAGTTCTCAGCTTGTTAACTCTCACAAGAACCTTAAGAGGTAGGAGCTATTGCCATGCCCATTTTACACGTGAGGAAATTAAGTCCTGGGAAGTGTGAGTGATTTGCCCACGGCCACATAGCTACCAAGCAGGGGAGTGGTTGCTCCGGTTTTTGTCTCTTCTTGGGTACATCAACCTGCCTCTAATTTAGATTTTTTCTTTTAGTTTTTGAAGTTTTTTGCTTTGCTTTGCTTTCCTTTCTTTCTTTCTTTCTTTTTTTTTTTTTTTTGAGTTTTGAGTTTTGAGTCTTGACTCTAGCCATTAGCAATTAATGGTTATGATGACAAAAATAAATAAATGGCAAACCTAATTTGAACTCCAAAGGATTCAGAAAATGAATCATTAATAATTAAGTTCAGATGATTGGATGGTTTACTTAAGGGACAATAGGTCAATTAATTGTCTGAAGAATTACCAGTAATTTAAAATTGCTCATTATATTTAATAAATTAGTCCTGCCTTAATGAGGTTATACAAAATAAAAGAGATCATGACAGACTATAAATGCTGCTAGATTTTTTTTTTTAACTCCCAGAAGACCAGGTAACAGCCTATGAAATCACGGTGTGGCCTGGGCTAAAATTCGCTGTGTGGACCATATTTCAAGAGGAGGTACAGAACAAATTCTTCCCCCCGGTTCATGAAATTTAACTCTAAGAGGCACAAGGTATGCCTGGGACCCAGGCTAGACTTCTAAAAGTTGAATGTGCCCCGGGGTGGGTTTGGGGGCCTTGGGTCCCCCACCGTGGGCAGTGTGTGGCCGGCTCCGGCAGCTTCACCCCTGCTGGTGACGGTAGACACTGCGGTCCACACTTACACTTCTGCTTTCTCCCGCCTTTCTGTATGTCTTAGAGATGGAGTCCCGTGGCTTGCCTTGCTGTCGTTGCTGTCACGCATTGCAGAGCCTGCGCCTTCCTTCACTTGCTCTCCTCCCTCGTTCGCTGCAGGGTGTTCTGCCACTGCCTCTCCTCTCTCCTGATTTCTGCACAGGTGACCTGCTGCTCCCTAAGGCGCTCCCTGGGCGGCCACCTTGCCCAGCCTCCCCTCCAGCCCGCGGGTGCCAACGCGGCCGGCGCCGGCCTCAGGGACAGCTGAGCCCCCGTGCGGGCCAGGGTCCTCGGCTCCCAAGACGCCTCTTTCCGTGGCAAGCCGACTATTTATGTGCTGCTTCTGAGCAGGAAGAGTCTGGCTTCCTGGAAGTTTGCCACCAGGAGAACCAAATTTGCCATGGAGAAGTCCTGGTTTCCTTTTCATTTTTTAAGTTTTTTTTTTTTTTTCTCTCTTTTCCTTTTCTTTTCTTTCTTTCTCACTCTCTCTCTCTTCTTTCTTTCTTTTCTTTCTTTTTTGACCGGTTTCCTTTCTTTATAGCATCCCACACTACAGGTTGGAAGGGTTCTCTCTCCTCTTGCATGTCAAGGACCAAGGAAAGAGCTCTTCACTGTTAACTTTATATCCTCCCAAGCAGGACTTGGTTTCCCTAGCTAAGAAGCAATGACTCTCGTTCACCCCAAAGCTGTGGCCAAGTTGCTTTCTTCTGTATTAAAAACCACACTGCCTCTGCCTCAGGCAAACTTGAGATACTTCAACAAACATTACATTAAAGGATAATAAATAAACTGGTAAAATAGAAGCATCTTTCCTCCCAAAGATTTTCTACGTCTCTGCTTATTTTTCAAATTACCTGAGTCAGATAAGAGCATTGGCAGCCCCTCATACGTGGAGAAGGAGCCTCAGAGCCCTCTGATTCTTTCATCTCCCTTAGACCTGCTCCCCTCACCCTCCATGCAGTCAGTTTTAGGCTGTGTCAGTAACGGGAAGCCTGCTTTGGGGTCTCTTGACCCTGCCACCCCCTCGCACCACCCCGCAATCGCCAGGGGCTTGTTTCAAGCTTGCACACAGCTGCAGCCTGGAGAGGAAAATGTGCAGCAACACCAAATCAAGGGCAGGTGTCCTGGCTTTTTATAGCTGGTGTGGAAGGAAAAGAATGGGTTTAAGTCCACTTGTATCTGAAATGATCAGCACAGCAGACAAATGAAGTCTCCTACACTAACCATGTTTTGTGACTTCCCACAGTGACAAAATGTGTTTCACAAACCTTGGTATCTGTACAAATGGTGGTTGACATTTCAGATGGGTAAAGACAACCTTTCCAGGAAACAATCTGAAGAGAGTCCCGTAGCTGCCTACACTGAACGGCAGGAAAACTTTTAAGAGCAATCTATCATTTATGATAGAGCTCAGAGTAAGGTGATTAGACAGCAAACAAGTAATTTGTTTAATTTTCCAAGTCTTAAAAATTCAGCTTTCTTGTCAGCACAGAGTAAGATATTGTCCAGCACAGCAAGCAATACAGAAGTATCCTAGCTCCGAGTGATTTGCTTCGTTTTCCCTTTAATTAAAGTTGATTCCCTCTTACAGGCCTATTTCTAATTTCATAGTTTCTTTTTTAAAAATTTATTGAAGTATATCACTCATACACGATATACACAAACAATAAGTATATACCAATAATTGTGAACTTACAAAAGAAACATACATAACATCAGACAGGGCTCTGACACCTCACCCCACCACCAATGCCTTGCATTGTTGCCAAACATTTTCAACTGATGATTAAAGAGCATCCTCAAAATATTACTACTAACCAAAGTATTTTCCCCAACCTACCCTATTATTATTATTATTATTATTATTATGTCATTTATATATGAACATATGTAAACAATAGTGTATAGTAAAAGTTGTGAACTTACAAAGCAAGCATGCATGACATCATACATCTGTGATTGTCAGTCAGCCCCGCTTCCCCTCATGTCAGGCGCAGAGTTAAGATGGCAGCTACCAGCCTCTTTCTGACTTGGACAGATTCAAACTTTAGCTGTTCTTAGGATTATACTATAGCCCGCCAAACTTACTAATAAGTAGCTGAAGTTGGTGCCTGACCATTTCTTCCTCCCCCATTTTTGGGAAGTGGAGCTTCCAATTCCAGTCGCAGAACAGCTCCTGAGGTGGCTTGTGCCTCCAGTGGAGGATGGGCACTGTCCTCCAGGGCGTGGAGGGCTCTACTTAAAATCTTCTCTGCAGATGGGCAGTCTCCTCCTTCCATTCTTTCCAGGATGTTGCAGGATGCACTTCTGGTCTCCTGGAGCCTCCAAACAAGTGCTTTAGTTAGCTCGGGGTGATCACCAACTGCCCCATAGTAGGAGCTGATTCTAGGAGCTCCTTACTCTGCCACCATCTTGCTCGTTGTCCATAGTTTCTTTTTTTTTTACAGTTTCGGATCTTGCAGCTTTATTGAGTGATTTATGAGTCAATTGGGCAGCAGCCCATCCAGAATGTGGAAGGGAATGGAAAGGGGAAGCTCATAGAGGGTGAATGTGGAAGCAAGTAAGGAAATATTGAGTTTGGCTGACATTAAGTCTCCATTTTACAGAAGGGGGTCTTACCAAGTGGGGAGTAGATATACATTGATTAATAGGGTATGTTTGTCCATTCTTGTAAGCTGTCTCTACTGCCCTGAAACTTGTTTTATCACCAGATGTTGCTTATCAGCAGCCCTGGAGGGTATGCTCCATTTTCTTGGAAAACCTCTGCAGGTCAATTATTTTTGTCTTTGGAAAAGCCTTTCTCAGAGAGGGATCTTCTCCTAGCAACACCAGTGCAGGCAGCCGTTTTATTTTACTTAGCAAAGTCCTTACTTCTTGGAGATCCAGTTCTAGTTAGGAAGGCCGATCAATAAATCCCGGGTAAAGGAACCCATGTTTGTTTGGTTTCATAGTTTCTTTTTTTTTTCCCTTTAATCATAGTTTCTTTTTAACTCATTATACAGTACACTGACTTTTCTCTTTTGTTGTACAGTTCTATGAATTTTAACACATGTATAGATTTGTGAAATTTTCCATGATCAGAACACAGAGTAGTCCTATCACCCCCAAAACTCGCTCATGCTCTCCCTTTATAGTCACACTCTCATTCCACCCCGAGCTCTTGCAACCCCTGAAAAGTTCTCCATTCATCAAAGCTTTGCCTTTTTGACAATGCCCTACAAACAGAATCATATAGGAGCCTTCTGAGACTGGCATCTACCACTCAGCATTAATGCCTTTGAGATTCATGCAAAGTGTTGTCTTTATCAATTCCTTTTTTTGCTGGGTAGTTTTCCGTTGTATGGATATGCCACAGTTGTTTTCTCCATTTACCAGGACATTTGGGTTGGTTCTATTTTGGGGCAAGCATGAAAACAGCTGTTATAAACATTGTGTGCAGGCTTGGTGTGAACATAAGTTTTCATTTCTAATAGGATAAATGCCCAGAAGAGGGATTACTGGATCACATGGTAAGTTTACAGTTAATTTTGTATGAAACTGTTAAACAATTCTCCAGAGTAGCAGTACCATTTTGTATTTCTGTCAGTAGTGTGGGGAAGCTCCAGTTGCTCTGCATCATTATCTGACTTGATAATGTCAGTATTTTAGCCATTGTTGTAGGTGTGTAGCACAATCATATAATGGTTTTAATTTGCTTTTTCCTAATGCTAATGATATTGAGCATCATTTCAAATACTTATTTGCCAATCTGTGCCCTTTCTAGTGAAGTGTCTCTAAAAATCTCTTATCAATTTTTTTATTGGGTCCTTTTTTTCTTACTATTGTGTTTTGAGAGTTCTTTATATATTCTGTATGCCCGTCCTTTGTCAGATACAGGATTTGCACACATTTTCTCCCAGTCTGTAGCTTATCTTTCCATTGTCATAGCAGTGTCTTTTGCAGTAAAATAGTTTTTCATTTTGATGAAATCCGATTGATTAATTTTTCCTTTTATGGTTCATGCTTGAGGTATCATGTTTAAGAACTCCTTGTCTAATCCCAGGTCATGAAGACTTTTTAATATGTTTCTTCTAAAAGTTTTATAGTTTTATGTGTCATGTTTAGATCCCTTTTCCATTTTTGGCTTTTTTTTTTTTTTTTTTTAATGTGTTGAGGCCCATTTTTGCTTATGAATGTCCAATTGTTCTAACACCATTTGTTGAAAAGACTATCCATTGCCACTGAATTACTTTTGAAACTCACCTTTGGAAAAATCATTTGGCCATATTTGGGTGGACTCTTTCTTCTGTTCCACTTATCTATGTTTCTGTCACCTCTCCAGTACCCACTGCCTTCATCACTCTAGCTTTACAGTAATTCTTAAAATTGGATGGTGCAATTCTCCCAATGCTCTCCTTTTTCAAAATTATTTTAGCTATTCTAGTTCCTTTTCCTTTCCATTTGAGTTTTAGAATCAGCTGACCTATATCTATGAATTATTCTGCTGGGATTGTGATTGATATTGTGTTAATTCTATAGATCAGCTTATAGAGAATTAAGACCTGTATCGTTGAGTCTCCCAATATGTGAACATAGTATATCTCTCCATTTATTTAAGTTATCTTTGATTTTTTTAAGAGCATTTTGTAATTTTCTGCATAGAGATTGTGGCAGTTTGATATTATTTATGAATTCCAAAAGAGATATTTGATTATGTTTATATACTGGTCTGTTCCCCTGGGCATGATCCCCTTCGATTGTATTAGATTCAGCTGAGATGCCTTGATTAAATTGTATTAAGATTAGGGCTTCGATTCAACCACGTCAGTAGAGTGTACCAGTTCCTGTTCCCTTTGTGGGCTATATAAATGGACACACAATCAAGGAGACACACAGAAGAAGATACACAGGAATAGAGAGAGCGCCACAGACAGAGGAGAGAGCTTGGTCCTGGAGCCCTGGAGAGAGCTGAGCCATTCGCCTGATCGTTCGCAGCTGAAGAGAACAGCGCAGCTGAGCCCTGTGCCAGCCCACAGCTGAGACGCACAGAAAAAGCTGGGACCGCGAAGCCTGAGGAGGAAGGAGGAAGGCTGAACCCTCGCAGATATTGGCAGCCATCTTGCTTCAACAGGCAGCAACAGACATTTGTGAGAAAGTACCTCTTATGGTTCCTTGAGTTGGACTCTTTAGGGCCTTTTGACTGTAAGCTTCTACCCCAAATGAATACCCTTTATAAAAGCCAACAGAATTCTGGTATTTTGCATCAGCACCCCTTTGGCTGACTAATACACAGATCCTATACATGTTTTGTTAGATTTATATCTAAGTATTTCATTTTTGTTGGAACTCTTGTGAAATATTCTTGTTTTTAAAATTTTGATTTCCAATCACACATTGCTAATATATAGAAATAAGATTGATTTTTGTGTGTCGACCTTGTATTCTATAGCTTTGCTAAATTCACTCATTTATTCTAGGAGGTTTTCTGTTTGAATTTTTAAAAAGATGTTATCATTTCTTTTTACACAACAATCATGCAGTCTATAAACAGGGACCGTTTTATTTTTACCTTTCCAAGATATGTCTTTTATTTCTTTTTCTTATATTATTGTACTGGCTAAGACTTCTAGTACATTGCTGAATAGCAGTGGTGACAATGGACATCCTTGTCTTTTCCCCAATATTAAGGAGAAAGCATTGAGTCCTTCATCATGTAAACTGTAGGTTTTTTGTAAATTCCATTTATCAAATTGAAGAAGTTCCCTTTTATTCCTAGTTTGCTGATATATATATATATCATGAATGGATATTACATTTTGTCAAATGCTTTCTCTGTGTCAATTGATGTGATCATGTGTTTTTTCCTCTTTAAACTGTTAATATGGTGGATTGCAGTGATTGAGTTTCAAATATTTAACTAGGCTTTCATTCCTGGAATAAACTCCACCTTGTTGTGGTATATTATTCTTTTTATACATTGCTAGATTCAATTTGCTAATATTTTTGCCATGAATTTTTGTGTCTATGTACATGAGGGATACTGTTCTATAGTTTTCTTTTTTTTCATATTGTTTTTGGGTAATGCTCGTTTTATAAAATGAATCGGGGAGTGACTATATAATTTAGTATTTTAGTTTGCTAAAGGTTGCCAAGGCAATATACCAGAAATGGGTTGGCTTCTACAATGGGGATTTCAGTTCTGAGGCTGAGAAAAATGTCCAAATCAAGGCATCATCAGGAGATGCTTTCTCCCAGAGCTGCAGTTGTGCACATGAAGGTGTCTGCTGGTCTCTGTCTTCTCCTCCAGGCTCTGTTGCTTTCAGCTTCTGGCTGCCTCTGGCTTTCTCTCTGCTCCTGTGGCTTTCTCTCTCCTGGGTTCCATTAATTTCAGTTTCTGGCTTCTGAGGTGTCCTTTCTCAGCTTCTAGGAGTTTTTCTCTGTGTCTCTGCCTGTGTCTCCCATTTATAAAGAACTCCAGTAAGAGGATTAAGATCTACCCTGGGTCACGCAATATAATCAAAGTCCCTTAACTGAAATAATTTAATCTAAAGGTCCCATCTACAGGTTTACA
The DNA here is from genome assembly GCA_026826555.1 of Tolypeutes matacus. Lineage (NCBI taxonomy): Eukaryota > Metazoa > Chordata > Mammalia > Cingulata > Chlamyphoridae > Tolypeutes > Tolypeutes matacus. Next base: position 306,398 of record JAKSZT010031275.1, on the reverse strand, counting down.
CACACAAGAATGGATTAACTCTAAGAACATAATCTTCTGGGATCCACCCAGCTTCCAACTGTCACACTTAGTATAGATTTTTTAGTGCTTTTACTAAGGATTGCAAAATAGGAAAAAATATCTCACAGTCTATTTATCACACTATTTTACCACTTCAATTGGAATGTAGAAACATTGGCAATTTATAGGTCTCTTTTCCCTTTCCCTTTAGGCAATAGTTGTTTTATATATTGTATCTATATATATTGAAAACCCAATCAGACAATGATACAAATTTTGCTTTCAACTGTCGAACATTTTTAAAGAACTCAAGAGAAGAGTCATCTTTATGTTTATCCATTTACTTACTATTTCTGATGCTCTCCTTATATTCCTGATATTCCAAATTTACTTCTGGCATCATTTCCTTCTTTCTGAAGGATTTCCTGTAGTAGTTCTTTTAGGGCAGGTCTGCTGGCAATGACTTCTCTTAGTTTTCCTGTCTGAAAATGTAATTATTTCATCTCATTCCTAAAGAATTTTTTTGTGGTAGATATATAGAATTCTGGATTGATAGCTCTTTTCTCTCAGCACTTAAAATCATTGTGCCTCCATGGCTTTGAATGTGAAATCTGTCATCATTCAGATTGCTATTTCCCTATAAGTACTGTGTCATTTTTCTTTGGCTGATTTCAAAAGTTTTTCTTTCTCTTTAGTTTTCAGCAGTTTCTAAGATATGTATGGGTATAGATTTCTTTTGGTTAATCCTGTTCAGCATTGTTGAGTTTCTTGAATCTGTAGGTTTTTTGTCTTTCATAAAACTTAAGAAGTTTACAGTTGGTTTTTTTTTTAACATTTTCTGCACCACACTATTTCTCTTCTTCTGGGACTCTGGTGGCACAAGAGTTATACATTTTGTCCCACAGGTCCCCAAGGATCTGTGTTTATTTTTCTTGTTCAGTATATTCTCTGTTGTTAAAATTGGGTAATATCTATTGATATATATTCAATTTTGCTGACTCTTCCCCTGCCATTTCAGTTCTACTATTGAGCCTACCTAGTCAGTTTTAGTTTTACATATTATGTTTTTCAGTTCTAAAATTTTTTTTGGTTCTTCTTCATACCTTCTATTTTTGCTGAGACTTTCCATTTGTCTCAAAAGTCTTTGCAATTTTGTTCAAGCATTTATATAATAGTTGCTTTAATGGATTTGTCACATAATTCTAACATCTGTGTTGTCTTGGCTTATATCTATTGATTCTTTTTGACCCATGTGAGTTCAAAATTTCCATATTCCAAATTATTTGGGATTATATACTTAACAGCTTGAATATTATATCTTGAGACTTTGGGTCATATTTAAATCCTATGATGAATGTTGATTTTTTTTCATTTAAAAATTTTTATTGAAGTATATCATTCATACATGAACAAACATAAACAATAAATGTATAGTAAAAGTTGTGGACTTACAAAACAAACATGCATATCATCATACAGGGCTCCCATACAGCACTGTACCACCAACAGTTTGCATTGTTGTGAAACATTTGTTACAAATTATGAAAGAGCATCGTCAAAATATTACTACTAACTATAGTCCATATCTTTAATTTGATGTATTTTCCCTCAACCATCTGATTATTAACACCCTGTATTAGTAGTATATATTTGTTATAGTTCATGGAGAATGTTCTCCTATTTGTTCTGTTAGCCACAGTCCATCTTCCACCACAGGATTCACTGTGTTATACAGCCCCTTGCTTTATACAATCCATTCAAAGTGTACACTCTGTGGCTTTCATTTTCACCACAGAGTGTGCTGTGATCACTTCAATTTTAGAACATTTTCATTACTCCAAAGAAAAAAAAATCCCATACCTTCTATTGTTGTCCCTTAGAATTGATATAATTTCTTTGTCATTGCATCCATCCACCCATCCACCCACCCACCCATCCACCCATCCACCCACCTGTCCAACATCTATGCACCCATCTATCTACTCACTCATCATCCATCCACCCATCCACCCACCCGTCCATCATCTATACACCCATCCATCTACCCACTCATCATCCATCCACCCATCCACCCACCCATCTGCCCATCCACCCTTCCATCCATCCACCCACCCGTCCACCATCTATGCATCCATCCATCCACCCATCTACCCATCCACTCACCCATCCATCCATCCATCCATCTACCCACCCACCCATCTACCCACTCATTCATCCATCCATCCATCTACCCACCCACCCATCTACCCACTCATTCATCCATCCATCCATCCACCCACCCGTCCACCATCTATGCATCCATCCATCCACCCATCTACCCATCCACTCACTCATCCATCCATCCATCTACCCACCCACCCATCTACCCACTCATTCATCCATCCATTCATCCACCCACCCATTTGTCCTCCCTCCCTCCCTCCCTTCCTTCCTTCCTCCCTTCATGCTCTGCCTTAGCCTCCATGACCTGTTTGCACAGAGCCTCCAGGTGAGCCAGAATTGAGAGCCTTGTGCCTTCTTAGGTTTTCCTGACCATGTGCACAGTCCTTTGCATCTGTGCAGATGTCTCGATTCCTAGGAGTATATTAGAGCTTCCCAAACCCCTTATGGGCATCTCATTCCCTCGTCTTTTCTCCCAGGCTTTTTAAATTGGTCTGTTGTTTGCCCCAATTCTGTAATCTATTGCCTTAGGTAGCAGGTATTAAAACTTTACATTTGCCTGCAAATGTTTCTGACAACTCCCCCCTCTCTCACTGGCTACTTTAATACTCTGCCGGTTCTGAGTCAGGTGAAAACAAGCCTTTGGAACCTGTCTTTCAGGGAGTCACCAGACAGTACAAAGCACACAATTATAACTTTAGTTTGTGTCTGAAGTCCTTTCTGCTCCCTCTGACACCAGGAATGTGGCTGTTATTTTCAAGGGTTATGCTCAACTAGGGGGCAGAGGATGAGCCTGGGGTAAGTTAAAATGCCACAAAGCTCGCTGTTCGCACTGAAATCCAGCTGCTTTTCTTGAATAAGTGCTCCCCTACGTTCCTGCAAGACTTTGGTTAATTTCCAGAGTTCTGAAAAAGTTGATTCTGACAGTTTTTGCTGATGTCACCCCCCCCATGCCTCTGGTAGGCTAGTAAGGATCAGAGTCACACACACAGCTTGGAGGTGCCCTCTGGAGTTCATAAACGACTTTTCGGGCTTTCTTTCTCTAGTTTCTCCCTTCCACAATCTCTCGGTTCTGTCCAGCTCCCTGGAGTTCCCCTTTTCCACTCTCCATCCAGAAAGCTGGAATTTCATTAACCCGCTCTGCCTGTACTCCCACAGCTGTGCCCCTCTGAGTGCCAAGTGGCAGGAGGACAGAAAGAGAAGAAAGCCCCGTGGTTGGCTTTGATGTCGTGGGAAGGGACTTCACTGGACCCTGAATCTCCTGTGACTGATTCAAGGGGGTGGAAAGGCCCCCTTGGGGATTCAGGGTCACTTCCTTTAATAGCGAAACATATATGACCTCATTTGTACCCAAGGTGATAAGGCAAAAACGCTGCTGTTTCGCAGAGCTCCTTTGCCTCCCACTCCTTCTCACTCTAATTCGAAAGATACACAGTCATATCACTCTTTGCTTAAAAATAGTAGCAGCTTCCTGTCGCATTTAAGATAAAATCCAAACCTCATAGTAGTGGTAGTTATCAAGGAGAGTGTTAAGTGGGGACCTCGGGAACCCTACTGGAAGTCCTGTCCTCTAACATAGAAGCTGGCACTTTCTCAGCATTACGGGAAGTGCCACCCAAGGGCAGCTTCAAGTCTTTCCTTCCGATTCAAGAGCAGGCTTGATGCCTGCGAGCACTTCTCTTCCTGTCCCGCACCCAAGGCTACCAGCCTCCCTCCCGGCCTCCGCACATTTGACCACGCCACCCTTCACAGAGAGGCCACCATTCGTCACGATGAAAAGGTAAAGTCCTTTCAGTACTTGGGGACCCCAGTTGAGAAAACCTCTTCTCCAGCGTGCAGGTGGCTCTGAGGCTTGTGGAGGAGCCAGAGGTTCTTGGTGGCATCAGGAGCCCCAGCCGTCACGTGTGGAAGTAGCTGCTCTCCCAGCTCGGGTAGTATTTGATTAGAGTGACACGACTGTGCTCTTTATTACGCGATAGAACATGCTTCAAAATAATATTCATTATTAAAACTATGCCAGTGCAGTCTTTTGAGTATTTCAAACAGTTTGGTCGAATCACTTATAACTCTCTAGTATGACTAAGACTTGTCGCAAAGGGACTATTTGTTTGGATGCTGGTACTTTTGCGATGCAAAGTGTGCTTTCTTATAAACTGTAATACTGATTTCTTATCAGCGCTACTTCTATCCATTTCCCCCAATTTGATTTCATAGCTTCTGTAATTATTTGTGGGTTTGGATTTACTTGTAGAGCATATAAATAGCCTCGTTAAGTTTTTTTTGTTGTTGTTGTTTTTTTAGATTTTTATTTATTTATTCATTTATCCCCCCCTTGCTGCTTGTGCTCGCTGGGTCAGCCAACCACGCCGCGCGGGCAGGCCCGCCCTCACCAGGAGGCCCCAGGAACCGAACCCGGGGCCTCCCATATGGCAAACGGGAGCCCCACTGATTGAGCCACAGCCGCTTCCCCCTCGTTAAGTTTTTATTTCACACATTGTGGTAGCATTTACTTCACAGCAAATTTCTCCTGTTTAAGAATATTTTTTTAAAAGGCATTAGGCTATTTTTCTAACCACAAAACACAATTTCTCAACCGGCAAGTCTCAAGAACAATTCCTGAGGGCTAGCCTTCCCCATTCATATATCAAAGGAAATCAGAAACATGAAATCTATAGTGCCTGGGCCTGACTTCAGATAGGATTTTTTTTTTTTTTTTTAAAGTTTTTATTTATTTATTCATTTACCCCCCCCCCTTGCTGCTTGTGCCCGCGAGGCCCGGGTTCAGATAGGATCTTAAAGCTGCATTTGATTGATGACAGTGGTCGCCCTGCCCTGAGCTGCACCGTGTGCATCTCCTGAGATCACCAAGGAACAACCTAAGCCAAAGCTAAGCTTCCCTCATCGTTCTTGATGTAATAATAGGCGTGTCAGCCCTCCTCGGTTTCCTCTGCTTGAGATATTAGTATAGCTTGCCCTTCAATCCTTTCTGCTAAAAGAGTACACTCTAATGCCAGATCAGTCTCAAATTCTGGCATATAGCTATGTAATTCTACTTGTTTTTTAAGTTAAGAAAGTGAGAGATAATGGTACCAGATTAACACCTGCCATTTGCTATCAAGATTCTTGATGTCTGTTTTGTTTGTTTTTGAGGAAAAAGAGAAAGGCCGTTTCTGGTTAATATTTTGTCAGTTTGGGGTTACCTTTGAGATGGGTCCCTATTCCCATTAGGATGAAACTGGTCGGCCAGCTCCTGCGATTTATAAAACAAAACCAACACCGACAGCGTGACGGTGTGTAGCAATGAAATTATGTAAATTCACGTGAATGAAACTACTCTGTGAACTGCAGATGCTGCGCAAATGTGAAATGAAAGCAAGTCTCCAAATGCCTTTATCTATAGCTATGTATATGGATTATTTAGGGTATTTGATTCTGAACATACCACTAAACCTTAAAGCACTTTAACTAAGACTTATTTTTTGTTAAGGAATTGTAAATAAGATTTTCCAATTCATCCAAATAACAGGTACAGCAACATATATACTGGTGGAACTTTTCTAGTAACTTCCAAGAGAATACCTTGGTATGGCACTTTACTGGGCCTTGCACAGACTCTTGTCTATTAAAAATCAGGTTCAAATTCATTTTCTCAAGGTTAGAGTGCCTGTGTGTCTTTCCTAAGAACAGGACTCAAAAACTTGGAGCTCTGCAGCAAACCAGTTATTAAAACTTGTTTTATGGGCACATCTTTTCATGTGCAAGGCATCCCACAAATTATATGGGAACATTTCCTTAATGATAGAGTTCAATGTTAACATAAAAAACATAATGTTAGTGAACAAGTACGCCCAGCTCATACTTGAAGAAACCCATGTTGCAAGATCCTACGGTCTTCTCTATTTGAGGTCTAAGAATATTCCTACCCTGTAATTAATTTTATTGTAGATCTATGGATCATTAAGTTGTTTAATCTACTCTGAAATTCACATCCAGCTGCCTTAATTCCCATCTACTTCCTTATACAGAATTGCCTTTTATTATTATTATTATTTTTTAAAGATTTTATTTATTTATTCATTTATACCCCCCTTGCTGCTTGTGCTCGCTGGGTCAGCTAACCACGCCGTGCGGGTGGGCTTGCCTTCACCAGGAGGCCCCGGGAACCGAACCCGGGGCCTCCCATATGGTAAACAGGAGCCCCACTGATTGAGCCACAGCCGCTTCCCCAGAATTGCCTTTTAAATGTAGTAATTGTAGGGAGAACACCCAGGGTAGCATCTTGCTGTGCTTACAAAGTTTCTATATGTGAAAGACCAAAGACTGCTAGGAAAAGAACCTGATCTGTCTTAAATCTCCGGCTAGCTCATTCTCTTTCATCAGTAGGACACTGAGTAGTTGCTAAAACTCCCCGTAAGCGCCGTAGGATCTGGAGCTGCGCCGTGCCGCCTGCTTCCACCACCAGGGCCACGCCTCAGCCCTCCTCCACGTCTGGATCTCGGGTCATCTAAACCGTTAGCCACTCTGGACACGGCTCACCTTCTCTGCGGGCCAGCCTCCGTGGCGGGCCACTGAGCGAGCGCCTCGTGGTGCCCTATTCCTAAGGCTCCGTCCACCAGACTGGGAGGCACCGCGGAGCACGAGGACGCCGCCCTCTGCCAACGCGAGCGTCTTCGTGGCCTCCCCATGGATGGGCTCTTCGGAACGCGTTAGCTCCCTTCTCCCCTTCCTTTCCCATCATCTCCAACAGACTACCGAGTTTCACTTGCCCCACCAGCTCGCGGTGTCCCCGTGCCCCCTGTGGCACCCTTGCCCGTGGGCTGTGGCGTGTCCCTGCCGATGGTCCCGGGAGCCCTGCTGCCCAGCGCGGCACCGCGCTGAGACCCCCGGCCCCTCATGGGTGCTGGGCGCTTCCTCGGCCATGCCCCCTCCTCGCATGCGCCTCGTAACGGGGAGCCCGGATCCGTGACGTTGATGGGGCGCTGTCGCCCGACTCCCACGGTTTCTTTCCATCAGACTTTCCATCAGAGTCACGCTCGGACGCGCAGAGCGCCCCGCCCATCCTTTATTTATTCTGCTTTTCCTTTTCTCCGTTTCCACAGAGACTGTCAAAATGGCCAATGCCGCCTCTATTCCAAGTCATCGCTATTGGGAAAAGTTTTCAGCGTGCAATAATTGTGCCCCAGCTGAACCTCATTGGCTGTGATATGCCACCACTGTGCAAAGCTCATTCTGCTGTTCTGATTGGAGTTTGGGGCCCGGAAGTCCGTGTGCTTCTTTTCTCTCTGGGAGCCCCTTCCTCTTGGTTCTAAGGAAAGCTTAGTGGGGAAGTCTATTCACCTGCGTGAGGGGAGCCCTGTGTGTGTCCAGGCCGCCTGCGAAGGGTGGGCATGCCCCATTCTGGAGGGGGTGCATTTGTTCAGAACTGAGCCACGCCCTCCAGTACCACTTTGATGTCTAATGAAGCTAATATTTTTTAAATCTCTGTCTGCCTGATGCCTGCATCCTTTTCTACATTGGCACTCAATGTTCTTTGAGGGTCAGGAGTGTCATCTCCAGGCACATCAAAACTCTAACCCCTCCCATCATCCATACAACTCAACTCCAATTCATTTCTAAGATGAAGACATTCAGATGGTATCTTCTCCAAACTTCTCCATCACTTCATGCTTGTCTTTCGATGACCTTCTCTGTATCAGAAGAACCCCATCCTTCTTTCTAAGACGGTTCTCCCTTTCAGTTCCTTTTCTGCGTACTGTCTTACTGTTCTCCTTTTTGTTGGGGTCTCTGCTGTCAGCACCTTCTCTGCCTGGCCACATGGGATAAGGATGCCAAACAAGAAGATCTCAAGGCTGTGGATTGCTCATTTCCCATCAAGTCTACAGGATGCCCAACACCTTAACCACCAGATCCACAAACTTAACAGGAGAGCACCTAACCCAGAAGGTTTTGGGGGGATCAGAACCTGCTAGAATAGGCTTAGCCAGTCTGAGACCTGCAGCTCCTTAAGTTCAGGGTCACCTGCACTTAAAATGTATAATTTATGAGTTATGAATTGCATACTTTGAAATATCAGATATAAAAAAATAAAATTCATGTAAATGTAAGTAGAAGATCCAAAAAATATAAAGAGAAGGAAATATACCACACATCGAAAACACCTACACTAAAGGACTTACTATAATTAAACATTGAGTTTGGCACTAAGCTTCCTTGCAGCCATGGGAAAAAGGAAAACACACCAGATCATGTAATTCTCATGGTCTAAGAAAAGGAAGTTGAATCATCTGTCCACGTCTCATCAGGAAAGATTCTTTCCGACCTGTGAACTTGTGATGAGGATCACCACACCATGGAAAGAGTGATGTGTTCAGAAGACAGAGCTGTCCTTAAGCTGTCCTTCAGCGCATAGCGCTGAAGATACGTGCTACCAGTTACTGGCCTGGTATGATGAGGATGAGGATGGAGTGACGAGGTGGAGAGCACTGCCTTGGCTGCAATGGCAGGAGTTATCTATAAATTATTCTCATCTCACCAGCCTTTTTTTTTTTTTTTTTTAAGGTACCAGGGCTGGGGATTGAACCCAGGACCTCCTATGTGGGAAGCTGGTCTCAACCACTGAACCGCATCAGCTCCCCTGAGTTGGTTTTTTGTTTGTTTTGCTTGGTAGTTTTTAATTTTTTTTGAGAGGCACAGAGAACCGAACCTGGGACCTTTCACGTGGTAAGCAGGCACCCAACTGCTTGAGCCACGTCTACCCCCCACCAGCCCTTTCGATGGCCCTAGATTACCCCTTTGAGCAAAGAGCCTGTAGCTGCCAACGCCAACCGCTGCTTGGTTTGCTGGTCTAAGGCAGCCTCTGACGACGATGATGCTAGCAGGCAGTGTGCTTGAGCCCGCCCCTGGTTCCGAATAGTAAAGTCCAGACGGAGCAGAGTTGACTTCTCATTTGCTCTTCCAGGAAGGAACTCATTAAGGCTGTGATGAAAATGGCATTCAAATCAAGAGATAAACTCTCGAGTCCTTCAGGCACTCGGAAGATTGAGCTCCCACGCTGCGAAGGTGTGTGCAGTGCCTGAGGACACAGAGGTGAACAGAGCTGAGACACGGTCCCTGCCTTCAGAGGCCTTAGGCCTGGGCTCCTGACCTAGGCTAAAGGTGAGCTGGTCAGAGCAGTGTTCCGTAAGGAATTGGCATTTGATGGCATTGAGCAGAGATCCAAAGGATAAGAGAGGCTTCCAGAGGGAAAGGCGTGATGAGAGGAGGCCAGTAAGGCTGCAGCACCTTGAGGAGGGAGAGGAGAGCTGGCGAGAAGGCAGGGCCACGCCAGGCAGGGCCTTGCAGGCTGCAGAGGGTGAGGTCCACGCAGGGCCTTGAAGGACAGCTGGAGCTTCCGTGTCCTGGGCTGCTCCAGCAAATGCCACACAGTGGGTTGCTGAAATTTAAGAGAAAGCCCAAATCAGGGCTTCGCCTAGGCGAGCTTTCTCCCCAGAGACCGTGGTGCTGAGGGGCTGGCTGCCGGCAGCCCTGGGTCCTGAGCTCATCACATGGCAGGCAGCTGGAGGCCGCTCCTGGCCGCTCCCTTCTCCTCTGGGTTCTGGCTGCTCTCTGTGGTTCTCTGTCTGAACTTCTTTCTCTTGTGAGACTCCAGTAAGAGGATTAAGCCGCATCCCGACCCTGCTGGGCCACACCTTAACGGCAGTAGCCTCGTCAGAAGGCCCTACTCACCACAGGACTGGAGTAAGTTTAAGAACGTGTTTTTCTGGGGTATGCACAGCTCCAAGCCCCCACAGCCGGCGCGCGAGGGTGTAGGACCTGATCTGAGTCTATAGAGCACAAAAGGCTTGAAAGGGCAGAAATGACCAGGTGGAGGTCAGTGAGGGCCAGCTACGGGAAGGCGCAGAACATGGTGGCGGCCGTGCCCCTGTGGGTGTAGTAGAGGGAGAGAAGTCGTGGACCACGGCATAGTAAACAGAACTGGACGGCTGTCAGTGACAAAGAAGGGGTGTCCCCATGACATGCCAGGGTCTGGCTGAGCCAGATGGCCGGCAATGCCGTTTACCGAGCCCAGGACACAGGAGGTGAGGTCCAGGTTGGGGAGAGAAACCATGAATACCATGGCCTGAAGATATGGGGCATGGTGAGTAGGAATTGCATCAGAGGAGAGGTCTTGAGCTGAGTCACAGGGAGAGCTGGTGATGGAAGCCTGGGTGTGGAAGGGGCTGCCTTGGAAAGTGTCCAGAGCAAGGGTCAGCAAAGTAAGGCCCCAGGCGGCCTGGCCACCGCCTGCCTCTAAGTGGCCTGAGAGCTAAAAATGGCCTTTACGTGCTTTAATGGTTGGGGAAAAAGTCAGAAGAAGATGAATATTCCCTGCCATGTGAAAATGGAGTGGAATCCCAGGTTGAGTGTCAAGAAGTGAACTGGTAGTGGATGCTGGACACTCGTTCCTTTATGCGTCTGTGGCTGCTTTTATGCCACAATGGCAGAGGCTAGTTGTGGCGACAGAGACCCCCAGAACCTAAACTACTTACTCTCTGGCCCTTTACAGAAAACATTGGCTGGCCCCTGGTCTAGAGCAGGAAATGTGGGACTGAGCTGGCATCTTGTAAGATCTTGGCAAGTCACTTTAGCTTTTTGAGTTATCTGTAAAATCAGTGGGTGGCAGCTGGCTACGAGTCTATGATCCCAGGCTGGAAACAAGGGCGGGTGCTTGAACCTGAAGTCTGCTGTCTTCTGAGGCTGTCCATTGTGCATCTCACCCGCAGAAGGGGCAGCCCTCCTGGCTTGGGAGAAACCTCAAGAGCCCTATCCAGCATCATAGACCTAGTCCAAAGACCATACCTGTTAGGCGCTCAAGGACGACGACAGATGGGTGAGCGCGGGAAACCTCAGCGCATCCCGAGGAGCCGCAGTCTGGGGAGGTGCTTGGGAAGTCTGCTCAGATCAGGGCTCCCTACTGCACTCAAGCAGGGCCCCAGTCTTGGTGGTGGCTGCCCTTCCCCATTACCTGTCCGTGCTTATTTTTGGCTAGGAAGCCAGCGTGGCTAGCCATTACTGGCAGGGGCAATGGTGGAGAGCCGCCTGGCTGCATGCGCAGTGGTGGCGAGCGGCAGCCACCTCCTGGCTGGCGCCTGGTCTGGCTGGCGGAGCAGTGGGAGAGTGACTGTGCAGGCGCCCTCACTGGCAAGTCACTGGCTCTGATGCCTCAGAACTGGGTGCTTTACACCCCAAAAACACAAGCCTCAAAGACCAGTGGAGGTGTGATGGGTGCAAATTCGGCATCTCCTTTGATTGCTCAGTGCGGGGCCTTTGGGTGAAATCCTGCCCCAACCCACGGGCAGGTAACAAGGAATGGAATTGTGCTGGAAAGCTCCTATATAGGAACTTGGCTCAGGCTGGGGCTTACAAGTTGTTAAGGTTTTATGAAAAACATAAATGCTGAATGAATGCACAACACTGATTGTACACTTTGGATAGAATGTATGGTATGTGAATATATCTCAATAAAACTGCTTTAAAAATTAAAAATAAATGGTGCAATTGTGTATACAACTTTCCAAATGCCAGGAGAAAACCATGAGTTTGGTTCCCACACATAAGCTCTCCCAGCAGCCTGGAGGGAAAAGCATGACAAATGCATAAAGTTTGTCCTTGTGTGGACACGTTCTAGGCCTGAGTCACGATTGAAAAGGTGCTTGGACAATGAGCTGGCACGGAAGGAACTGGAGCGATCAGCGCATCAGCCCTGCCCGCCCTGCGGCTGAAGGGTGCGGTGAAGGTTGAGAGAAGCACAGGAGCAAGACTGAATGGCAATGCCTAAATCAAGAACCACGGCACATATAAAGAAGGTGAAGGAAATGGCAGAAGGGTTTGTGTCCTCAAGCGCTTGAGTTTAAAAGCGACCACAGGTGCCAAAAGTTAGGTAGAAATAGCTCATGTTGTTTCCTTTCTCCGCCTTGTCCTGTGCTCCTCAGCCGTCTGGTTAGAGCTCAGCAAGGGTGAAGGAGAGCCACCTCCTTCTCGCTTTCTGTCTGTCTCTCCTGAGTCGGCCTGGGCCGGGCAGGAATGCGCTCCAGCTCTCCTGGCGACCCCGGCCAAGGAAAACAGGAAGGAGCATGTTTCGACTGCCCTGCACACTCTCAAGCCTGTTGTGTGCGCACAGGGCCCCAGGAGGAAATGCCTTTTGGTAGTGACCTGGTGGCCACGTTCTTGGAGCCCTGCCCAAGAATGGTAAAAATGCAAGCAGTGCTCGGGGCAGGGGGCAGGGAGGGAGGCAGCATGGAAACACACACACACACACACACACACACACACTCTTTCCGTGGTAAGCTGCTGACGCTGATTAAACTCCAGTTAATATCCAGCAAGTAGAACATTTCGATTCTAGATGGCCTTATCTTTCTTACAAAGAATTAATTATTAGATCTTGAAAGCTTAGAAATTACTGTTAAAATGCTAGCATTTCAAAGTGTTATGGAAAATGTACCTTATTGGGAACAAAAGTTGGTACCAGTATCCCTTGAGATGGCTGGTTGGTTTTGGTTGGATGACAAGGTGACAGGTCTAAGGAGGAGAGAGGGGCACGGGCCGCCGTGGGCTGCGGCAGTGATTGGCCTGGATGTACCCAGGGTCGACGTCAAGGCTAATCTGTGAGTTCTGTACTAGTAGCTGGGACCCTCGCTGGGGAACTGCTGACCATGTTTTCCCTTCTCTCCAGGTACACATCTTTCTGTTCAAGGAACTTTACTTCTGAGTACTGGAGGGTATACTCCTTCCACCTGCACCGTTTGCTGGAGCTCTTTGGAGCCATGTATTCTCAGTTATCATTCTACCTACCCTTTACCCCTCCCAGCTGCGGGGACAGAGACGCTATACTGGTACACTGTGGAGAATGGCAGCCCACGCCTGGCCCTGACCTACCTCCCTGACGCCCTCACGCAGGCCTGCATTCATTCTGCACTTAGCAGGCCTATTCTGTACTTAGTAGGCCTCATTCTGCACTTAGTAGGCCTCATTCTGCACTTA
>JAKSZT010031275.1:280885-293206 GCA_026826555.1 Tolypeutes matacus | reverse complement strand
ACTTAGTAGGCCTCATTCTGCACTTAGTAGGCCTCATTCTGCACTTAGGCCTATTTTGCACTTAGCAGACCTACTCTGCACTTAGTAGGCCTCATTCTGCACTTAGTAGGTCTCCCTATGGACCATGCTGGTTTTACTGGGTGTGGAGGCTGCCCAGTGTCTGAAACACAGACCCCGCCCTGGTTGAGAGGCTCCCCTCGCATGCTCACAGATCCTCAGCCCGTGGCAGCAGAGGAGGGAGCCTTCACCTGTGCCCGTGGGTTAGGAAGTGTGTCCGCAGGGGGACAGAGGACCCGCAGGAAGGACGCAAGGCCAGTCAGTGCAGAGCGCTGCAGGGCCCTGGGTGGAGCAGAATACGGATAAACGTCCCCGTGAACTGTCAGGGCTTTTCCCCTTGAATGTCTGCAATCAATGTTACTGAATTAACAGGAGAACTCGGAGCACCTGTTTAAATGTACGCTGGCATTCCCCGGGCGAGGGGTCCGCAAACCTGATGCCCGCAGGTCAGCAGGCAGGCCAGGACGCACCTCTGGCAGGTGAGGCGGATGCGCTCCTCGCTGGACGACTGCTGCTGGTCCTCCTTCTCCTGGAAGTGCTCCTGCACGCAGTGCTCCTCGAATTCGTGCAGCCTCTTGAGCTCCTCCTCGCTGAGAAACAGCTCTGGTGAGGAGAAGGTTTCCTCGTGAAAAAGAGAAGCGCGAGCCCTGCGAGTTTCACACCCAGCTTTAAGCAAATCTCATCCCCCCATGCAGGCAATTCTCGGGCTGCTCTAATTTTTTATCACACAATAAGAGGTTTTTACATATAGCACCCTCTTTCCGCTGCAGCAAAGCAGCTCACTTTTTATTTTTTAATTATTAAAATTTTCATAGTGGCACCATATACATGATACAAAAGTTCCAGCGTTGACCATTTCTAAGTGTACGCTTGAGTGGTGTCACAATGCTGTGTGACTGTCACCACCATGCATCGCCAAGGTTTTCCAAGACCCCAAACAGAAACTCTGTACCCGTTAAGCAGCAGCTCCCCAGCCCCCAGCCCCTGGGCCCTGGCCCTCCCCGAGCTTTCCGCTCGATGGATTTGCTGCTTCTAGAGATCTCACGTGAGTGTTCATTGTCCTTTTGGGTCTGGCTTATTCCACTCATATCCGGATTTCGAGGCTCACCCACGTTGCACCCTCTTTCTGGCTGACTGATAGTCCACTGTGTGGACACAGCACATTCCATCCATCTGTCCATCTGCTGACAGACACGGCTTGTTCCCCCAGAACAGCTCACTTTTTAACCCCTATCAGATGGCACCCATCAGGAAGTGAAAACCAAGGCCTGTTTTCTGGAATACCTTTTGCCTGTGTTTTATGAATAGAGTCGAGTCAAATAGCCTCACTTCCTTATTCTCTTTAGATGCAATAAATCAAAACATGTTGAAAGGAAACTTGAATTTATGTAGAAAATTTATTTTTAAGAACTCTCAGCTTCCGATCTCTTCATTAGCTGGCTTGTGGTAATATTAATTACCAAAAAAATGAACAGTAATAGAATAAAATTGACACAAAAGAAAAGCACTTTTGTGTCAGTTGGACTGGAATGTTGTTTACACATATTTGAGTAGTTTAGTGAGGTTTCTATGAGGTTCCAAATGGAACCCTTTTTTTTCTTTTTGAAATTAGCCCAGGAGAGAAATGAAAAAGTCCTGCACGTACTCAGCCCCCGGTCCTTCTCCTCTTGGTCCCCTGCTCTCTCCTTCCTCCAGCGACTGCTAAGACGCATGACAACGAGATAGATGTGGCTCAGAATGACCATCGGTGGAGGAAGGACTGGCCGGTCGTGGAATGTCATGATCAGCTGGTATCTCTGGAACTTCCACACTTGGTTGGATATTGACTTTACTTCAAAGAATGTATTGCTTTAGAAAGAAGAAAACGTTACAGTTAGTTATATTACTTTTTAATGTCATTCCCCAGAAAAATCAGAGATACTTACGCTGAAATGAAAAGCTAAAAAGGCCCTTTAGTGCCGCTTAGGGTTGCTTTCTAGATTCCCCTTCTTTTGTTTTATCTATCAGTATGGATTACCTACCCTCAATCCACTTGGGACTTTAGTGTATTTGACATTGTTATCTACTGATTTCTTAGAAAACTCCCCACCATCTACTTTGAAATACTACTCAAGGAGTTGTATCTCATATACTTTGAGGTATGAGCTATTCAGCTAAGCATTTTGAGGCCTTTAAACTTTCCTTTCAGTCAAACAACTAGTTGACTACTCTGTGTGTGTGTGTGTCACTGAATAGATTAGTTATTGAGCTGATTTGGTCGAAGGGGTGTAATTTTGGGCTCAGGGTAGGTACTGTCTTAATCTTATTCCAGCTTTCAGCAGGAGGCAGCAGGCACACTGCTGTTACAGTTTGGAATCCCTGGTCAAGCGTGTGGTTTACCAACCCCAGGATCTTCGAAAAGCCGCCTAGCTTGCCATTACCTTAGTTTTCTCATCTCTCAAGTCAAGGGTTTGAATCACATTTTCTCCAATGACCTGTTAGGTTCTAAGAGTTAATTTTTCCCTCATATTTTTCATCTTAGAATCAAAAGTAATTTTTTTCAACATTTATTAACGCATGGTCACATGCTTCACAAATCATTCCAAATGATCAAGTTTTACAGGAAACTAGATTTTAATTCAAGCCCTTTCTTTCCTAGGCCATTTTATCTTCTATTCTGCAAGTCAAAAGAAAAATATTTATATAACATCTCAATAATTGCAACAGCTTATGAAATTCATGTTGCTTTCTGTACCTCTCATGGTGAATTAAAAGCACAACTACCTCAAGAGACTTTTGTAAGAAAAAGAATGTTTCCATGAGATAAAAATGCACAATAAAGTGTCAGAATACTAACCAAAGATTAAATTTAAGTTTATTGGTGTCAGTGCATGATTTTTGAAAACATTAAAATGGATTCATTTGTGGTTTAACAAAAGAGTGCAAAGGAGTCTGTCCTTTAAAAACCTGTAGTAAAATTCTGTGCCAATTTCTGAGATTACACTGAAAGTCTGTAAAGCGGTAAGTAATGAATGCCCGGCCACCTGGCCTGGTACCTACTTGAAAACCGCAATCAGCAGGTTGACCAGCAGGATGTTGGCGACCAGCAGGTAGCATGCCATGAGGGCGGGCGTCAGCCAGGCGCCGGGGATGCAGGGCGGGAGGCGCTTGCCATCCTCATCATACAGGTTTTCTCCACAAGGAGCTGGAATGAGAGTTTGTGTTTTTGTGTTTGCTCTTTACATATAATAAAGAGGATCAATTACATATTACGAAATTGTCTATTTCTAGTGCAAATTTTTTTCTGATTTCACAAGCAATGTGTGAAAAATATCAACTCACACAAAGAAGACATTTAGGAACTGATTTCTGCCCTCAGAGAGGGTCACTCTTCATGTATCACACGTGAACTTTTTCTGTTGTGTTTTTGATGTACAGAAGTCCTTAATTTTTAAAAGCTGACAACTCTATCTTCCTTTGCTGTTACCCATTAGAAAGTTATTCATTCTTCTGGTTATTTATCACTTGCTAATGTTTTTCTGGCTGATTTCTTGGTTTCACTGGTATATTAACTTCAAACAATTTGTTACGTGGTGTGAGGTAGGGATTAAATACTGCAGTATCCCCAAATTCATCCATCAACTGTTCGGATGCCATTTTTGAAAAATAATCCTTTCTTTCTCTACTATTTGAAATGCCACTTTTACAATGTGGGACCAAATTCCTGAAGGAAAAAATAGGATGATCCCCAACAGTGATTAGTGAAGGAATCTTCATGAATTTACAGTCCACTGACTTTTATGTAAGTTTTAAAAAGTATTGGCACCAGAAACCATGAAGGGCATTTGAAAACTCTACAAGGCTATCAGTCATCAGCTAAGGAAAAAACTAATTAATAAACACGTTTTGTGGACTAGAATCTTCATTTCCACATCAACTTACGGTTAATTTCCATGGCATAGACTGTACAGCAATTGGAAAGCAGGATTTTTTTTTTAATTGCACCAGGAAGGGGAGAAAGAAAATAAGAAGACAGTTGAAAGAAAGTAAACAAAAGATTTTACAACACAAGAACTGTTTTGCTGTCAGGAAGTGCAAAGATCTCATACTTGGGA
This sequence comes from Tolypeutes matacus, assembly GCA_026826555.1. NCBI lineage: Eukaryota > Metazoa > Chordata > Mammalia > Cingulata > Chlamyphoridae > Tolypeutes > Tolypeutes matacus. Next base: position 289,055 of record JAKSZT010031275.1, on the reverse strand, counting down.
ATTACAGATGCATGTTTGGAAGCAGTGATCTATTTGGAAGAACTGTGCACATTATTAAACATATATTTCTTCACAAATTTTTATTTTACCATATGTCATAAGCAATAGCAAAATCTGGTTAATTAAAAATACTGTGAAAAGACATGGGGCCGCTGGCAGGTGATCTTTTTTTTTTAGGAGATATCGGAGATTGAACCCAGGACCTAGTACATGGGAAGCAGGTGCTCAACCCCTGAGCTACATATGCACTCCCCAATGAGAGATGCTTTTCTGTTTGTCTGTTTGGTTTGGTTGTTTTTTTAGGAGGTACCGGGGATCGAACCTGGGACCTCATACATGGTAAGCAGGTGTTCACCACTTGAGCCACATCCATTCCCCCAGAGGATCGTTTTAACCACAGGTTGACCAATCAAACAAGTCTTCCCTATGTTCCAACCCAAACACATCATAAACATGAAGAGATACAAAATTATCATGTAATCATTAGATCAATAATCAAAAACTCACATTTAATGGTGTTACTGAAAATAGGATAGCCCTGTTTACCTGCTTCACCATCTTCTATCATTACCAGCTTTAATAAGATAAAAATGAAAATATTACAGCTTATTTCTGGAGTCCCGGGATTTTAGCATGTATATATACTTACCTAAGCTAATGTGCTTATGAAACCAAATTAGATTTTATATTCTGCTTTTCCACACTACAAACAAAATCAATAACTGACTTTGTGATTCTTGTAATAATGCATTCAGAATCACATTATAAAAGCTAGAAAGAAGGTATGGTGAGAACTAGTTATCAGTCTAATGTAGTGCCAGTAGATAAACTGACAACCCTGTACTTCAAATGCAAGGAGGATGTCAGGGACCATCTATTTGTGACTGGCAGAACCCCGGAAGCAGCAGACACTCTAAGACACATGTTGATTTATGATAAAACGTGAACATTTGAACTGATGTGAAAATGACTGGAGAGCCACTCTCACTGGCAGTGCTTTAATGGTCCCTAGCGGAATAGGTATAGGACACTGGGCTTCACGTCCCTGGAATGCAAGAGATGTCGTGGCTGGGGAGGAGCTAGGGTCTACATGTCCTGGAAATCCATGGTAGGACTGTGGCTCATTTTCTTTCTAACATCTGGATTATTATAATACTCCAGTAGTGGAGAGGAATTTGGTCGTGATGTGGAAAATGGGCTTTATGGTTTGGAGAAGAGAATGACTCTAGGGGCCAACTTGCCATGCTCACCATCTCATTCTCCTGAAATAACACTACCCTCTCTATCCTTAGGTGGAATGAGCTTCAGAAACGAGAAAAACTGGGAAATTGGCATTGGAAATACATTGATTCAATAGGATGCTCACCAGTTTCAGCTAAAGGGAAGCAAGGCTCTTTCAGAATTCTACTTAATAGTTTTTAGAGACATCAGTAAATGACTGATGTCTCAAAATCAACATTTTATAATTTACAAGTGTTTCTCCATAACATAACGTGATGTCTTGTGGCAGAATGAAAAATACTTTATTTCCAAATTAAAAACTCACTCTCTTCCATTAACTTGGAACTGATCACCTGCCTTGGAAGCAGAGAAGAGAGTCTTACTATGAATTCTATTCTTACGGTCTATCTGGTCCGCAAACACCTCTCCATAGATCATCCAGTAGGGGATGTAGAAGATGTTTCGGGCCAGTCTCCAAGAAGGCTCCTCATCCGGGTGCAGAATGGCTTGACGGGCTACTCCAAAACTCATGAGCACGACCAGCATGATGACCACGAAATAGAGCATGTCGATCATCTGAAGAGAGAGCACACGCGCGCCATCATACTGCTCAAAGACCACGCACCTCTTTCCTTCCTCTCCGCCCCATCCATGCGGCTGCTAGTTTTCCTGCTCTATGCAATGCCCAAGCCGTCTTCTAGAGCGTCGCTATGCGCGTCGCCTGCTCGTAACCCTTCTTGCTCCTCCTCTAGTGCATGAGCGATGTCACTACAGTTGTCGTGGTAACTACAAATGCAGAGAGAGAAAGGACAGAATGTAGGAGAAGGTGGGAGTTTGTAAGGGAAACTAAGCAGTAATGGGAGGAGATTCCTAAGATGGTAGAAGATAGTGAGTTGAGAGCATACACTGATGTTTATTTATTCATCATGCCAACACTGAGTGGTCATGTTGAACAATGCTCTGTTTATTGTTATTAAAATATTAGACAAGATATCATTTATGGGAGTTTATTTGAGCAGTTTATGATTCATGAATCGGGCAGCATCCAAACCGCATGTGGAAAGTAGCGCCGCCGAGGAGGTGGGAAGGGGGAGCCTATACAGGACAACTGCAGAGGCAGGTGAGAAGGTGTTCTGCTTGGCTGATGTTACGCTTCCATTGTACATGGGGCAGGGGTCTTACAACGCGGGGAGGGGGAGCGCATAGACACTGCTCGGTGTGGTGTGCTCGTCCAGCCTGATAAGCTGTCTCCCCTGGACCGAAACTGGTTTATCACCAGGTGTTGCTTACGTGCAGTCCTCTAGCAGCAATCCCAGTTCCATTTTCTTGGAAAGCCCCTGAAGGTCAATTGCTTTTGTCTTCTGGAAAATTCTTTCTCAGGAAGGGATCCTTCCCGGCGATGCCAATGCAGGTGGCCATTTTATTTACATAACATGGTGGACACTAGACAGGTGTAATTCCTACTTCTGACATCCCTGGCGATGAGGGTCCCTACTGGGATAAGCTAAGCTCAAAGACACTGTCCTACAGAGCTATTCCCCAGCTTAGGACCAGTCCTAGCACTGAGGTTTATTTTAGGCAATGAAGGATGAACTGCTGTTTCGCTTGTGGCTTCATCTTCTGTGGCCTGTTCTGAAGCAGCCCTCAGCAAGGATTTGCCTTGGCCTCATCGCACGGTTTGCCTGTGTCCACTCTAGGCCAGAGCACAGGGGCCACAGTGTGCCTGGAATGCAGGTTAGGGAAGGAACCTGGGCATGCTCTGTCTCCGACTTCTACCAAATGTTAGAGGGCATTTAGTCCCCAGGCTGCTGAAAGCAGATACCATGGACTGTGGTGGCTTAAACAATGGAAATTTATTAACTTACAGTTTGAGTCTGAGAAAATGTCCAAAGCAAGGCATCATCAGGCCATGCTTTCTTCATGAAGACCGGCTGCTGGTGATCCTGGGCTCCTCTGTCACATGGCAAGACACATGGCAGCATCTGCTGATCTCTCCCTTCTCTTACGGGTTCTGTTGCTTTCAGCTTCTTGCTTCCATGGCTTTCTCTCTTTCGCTCTCAATTCATTCCATTTATAAAGGACTCCAGTAAGGGGGTTAAGATCCATCCCGAATGAGGTGGGTCAGACCTTAACTGAATTAGCCTTGTCAAAAGGTCCACGTCCACAGGAATGGATTATGTTTAAGAACATGTCTTTCTTGGGTCCATACAGCTTCAAACCACTACAAGGAGCTATCAATCAGGTTACTGCCATAGAAACTTTCTGAAATGGATATAATCTCATAGAACCTTAAAGCCTCATCCCCATATGAAGGAAAGCTGAAAAAATGTTTCCAGCCGTAAGTGGTAGAAAAAATATTTTGAGATACCTATTTTGCTACTGAATTCTTGTTACATCAAAACTTGATGTTCTTTTATGCCCTGGGAAGATAAAGCAAGTTCTTATAAAAAGGGAAGCCATTTTCTTTCATTGTACTGTCAAAATATCCCTTTTAATAATCAAAAGGAACAAAAAATGAAAGTAATCGGTTATCCAACAATGTAAGTTTGATATGAAAGAAGGGAACTAACACACACACACACATCAGACACATTATTTCCCTTTAACACTCACTAAACAGTTTTACAAGTGGCAAAACTCAGTCTCAGAGAGATTAAGTAATACACCCAGCTATTAAAAGACCAACCCACTTCGATTCTAAAGTTCATGCTCTTTCCACAACATGACCTGGCTTCTTCAATAAAACTTCATCAACAATAGTTCACATTTATAACACTGACCTAACAAACTTATCATTTTATCAAAACTGAAGCCTCAAATATAAGTCTCTTAGGCACTGGATGGTGCCATCTTGCTCTACTTTTGACCATTTATTAGAATCCACATGGAAAGAGACCAAAGGTTTTCCTGGAGTACAAACCAGACCATCTTGTAGCATCTGAGAATCCTTGGAATTGTGAGGGGATGAAGGGTTAAATGGTGGCCAAGGAGCAATGTTGGAGTGGGGAAAGTTATAGGAAGTGCTGACAAGCACACCCTGGCAATGCCCTTCCAGTAGTTAGAAGCAGGCTTAGAATTGCTTTTGTTCTGTAGCTACTAATATTTTTGACCCCATATCTTCTTCCAGCTTTCACTAATTTCTCTGCTTTCCTTTACAGAAAAAGTTTCCAGAAGAGTTGTCTTTGCCCAGTCTTCATCTTCTCTTCTGCCATTTTCTCTTGAACCCGCTTCAGTCTTCTCTTCTCCCACCCCGACTCTGCAAATCCACCTTCAGCACAGTCCCCAGTGATCTCACCTTGCCAAATCCAGCAGGTGGTTTCAGTCCTCACATTACTTAATTTATCAGTGACATTGGATTTTGTTGACCACTATCTCCTTCTTGAAGCAGTTTCCCCAATATTTTCCTGTTTCCCTCCTGCTTCCTTGGTCCCTCCTTGTTGGCCGTTCCTGGATTCTTCTCTTTTTTTCTTTCCTCTAAAGGGTGAAGTGAGAGGACCTGGCCTGGCCCTTTCCTGTCTTAGTATACACTAACTCCCTAGGTGTGCTCAGCTCCCAAATGCTTATTTTCAACCTCGATGCTCCCCCTAGATTCTAGACTTTTCCTTTGTGCTGGAAATGCCAGTTCTGAATCTCCACTTGAGTCTAGCAGGCATTTCAGACTTATGACATCCAAATTCAAACCCTCAATTCCTCTCTCCAAAATTGAACCGCCACCATTTCCAAACAGGATGCCACCACTCACCTCACTGCTCAGGCCAAAATCTTTGAAGCATCCTTGACTCCATTTCTCTCTTGTCCTACATCCAGCTTATCACCAAATGGGATGACTTTTATAATGGGAATTGATTAGTTAAAAGCTTACAGTTCTGAGGCCATGGATGTGTCCAAACCAAGGCTTCATCAAGAGACGCTGTCTCACCAGGTTGCAGCAGTGTGCGATCAGGCGCACGGCGGAGTCCTGTAAATGCCTTCTTCCCACGCTCAGCCGTGGGTGACCAGGCATATGGCGGCCACAGCGGCAGCTCTGCCCACCTCTGCCTCCCCTCCAGGCTCACTTTCTCCCTGCGCTCGGCATGTGCCACCAGGCATGTGGCTCGTCTCTCCCTCTCCTCTCTTCCAGCCTCTCGGGGGCCTCTTCCCAAGCCTCCGCGCTCCGCTGATGCAGCCTCTGGCCCCTGGCACTGCTCTCTCAGCCGCTCAGGGCCCCCCCGTCTCCGCAGCTTGTTCCTGCGTTTGGACAGGACTGCAGTAAGAGCCACCGCGGGGCCTGCAGTCCATCGGGGGCCCGGAACTGCGGCGAGCAAGTCGAAGGTGCCGTCTACAGTGGGTTCACAGGCACGGGAATGGGCTTGCTTTAAGAACAGGATTTTCTGGGGCCCACAAAAGACTCAAACCAGCACAGGCCCTATTTCCAAATAAGATCACATTCGTGGAACTGGGGGTTAGGACGTGAACGTGTCTTTTTTTTTTAATTAATTATTTTTCCTTTTTAAGGAAGCTTTAGATTGCATAAATGTTATATAGTGAACTTGTCTTTTCAGGGGAAACAATTCAGTCCATTACACACGCATCTGAGAGAGAGGCTCCTCCTCCTGCCCCTCCCCGGACGTGTTTATTCCTTCACTGTCATGGCTCTCGGGCTTCAAGGAGGTGCCTGTCTTGGTCCCACGGGCCATCGGCGCCTGGAAGAGAGCCTGGCGCTCAGCTGGCGGGGTGAATGCCAGGGGGGCATTGTGTCTGCATGTCCAGGGGTGACCGCTGTGAGGCAGGAAGTGGCGTGTCAGCAGCCCAGCGCCCCCCTCACCACCGCAGGAGCTGCATCTCCGCTGCTGTGCCTCCCAGTTCTGTGTCCGCTGATCACGGCAGCAGAGACGCTTGGCCTCACCAGAAGGTGCCGAGGCAGGTGGCAGGACGCGCCCGGCAGTCACGGGCCAGCTCTGCCGTGCCCCCGGCCCTGGACCCTGGTTGTGGCAGATCTCCCTCCTCCTCCCGGTTCCGGGGCCTGGGCCAGCCTCGGGGCCCCCCCGGACTCCCGCTCCCAGCAAGCACCCCGGCTCCGCTGGCCCTCGACTGGGCGAGACCGTCTGTCGCTGGCCAGGCTGCCCGCCGCGGCCTCGCGGTCGACCTCCCGGCGCTGTCTGTCCCCCCAGAACCTCCTCCTGAGCCCTGCCTCAGAGGCGGCCCACATCCCCGGGCCGTGAGGCGTCACGGGAGCACCAGAGTCCTTCTATCCACACTCACTGGAAGAAAATTCATTTCGCAGAAGCTTTGCTGAACCGCTGGAGGACGCCTCAAGTTACTCACGCACTGCCGCGGCCCCCATTCCGTTTAAATCGGTTCTTCCTATTTGCCTGATCCCAAGCTTGAGTTTGTCCCCACCCTCACCCCCAGCTAACTGCGGACTCCTCCACGGCAGGGCCGTGTCCCCTCTCACACGCAGCAGCCCGGCCTCAGCTCACGCCTGTCCAGTTGTCCGGGGCTCCTCTAATTTACTGACATGTAGGAAAAGTATCTAAAAGCAAAGAACATTCCTGCAGAGCAAAGGCCGAGGGAACGCTAGAGAAGCAACGCCCAGGCTAGCCCCGTGTCCCGAGCACAGCCAAGGTGCCCCGGATGCCCTCGGCCCCTCCCGGGACGCCAGTACTAACCATCTTTCCGATCATCATCACGTAGGGCCCTAGGTACTTGTTGACGCCAAAGATGTCCAGGACGCGGATGTACCAGAAGATGATGTCCACACAGTAGATCACTCGTCCATAGCCCATGTACGGCTGCTTCTGCAGGCGAAGGATCACGCCAACCATGAACATGGAAATGGCCATGAGATCCGTGATGTTCCAATACTCCTGAAGCCAAACCTTTATTTTCTGGCTGAGTTTGCCGGGTTCCGACATGAGGATCTGAAAACACAAGGGGAGTATGTTGCATTGGCAGCCTCGTCCTCTTAGGCTCCTGGGCAGGTAGGACTGGTGGAACTTTCCAGGGCATCCAGTCCCATTTTCTGCTCAAGACCTTTAAACCCTAATCTTCTCAGGCAGAGAACAATATCTAGAAAGGGAAATTCCACGAGGCCCCTATAGTCCTGGTTCCAGTGTTTCATAAACGTCTCCATCAGGAAATGCCTTCTGAATGACATCCTTCTGGCTGGACTTAAAGCAGATTCTTTTTTATTTAGTTTCCGGTTGTCTGGCCATGTGCCTGTTAGCTCGTGTTCCAGACTTTGTGCAGAAGGAAATCTGCGGAGCAGGGATGAACCTTGCATGGTCCCACGGAGGGCAATCCACCTGGGTGGAGATAGGTAGTTGCAAACATTCCTTTGCAACTCAAAGGGAAGAGGTCAGGGGCAAGCTGGGCCCGGTTTCTTGTCCTGATTAAAGGACACTTCCTCAGAGGAAAACTGACAATGTTGAGCAACCACTGGACACATGCAGAGGGGCCGAGTGACCATGGCTGTGTCGCTGGAGCAGTGCTTTGGGGCCCGTAGTGGCGGGACCCTGGGGAGACCCCAGGGAGCCACGGGGTAGGGTGGGCTGATGACTCTTGCTGAGCCAAGACCCAAGGGCTTCACCATCTTAGCGACCAGGCGTGCTGGCTGACGGCCCCCCTCGCTTCCCGGTGACCAGGGGGTGACTCCTGGAGTAGAGGGCAGCGTCTTAGCGGTTGGTTGGCCCCAGCAGGGACCACAGTGGGACGAGACAAGGTAAGGCCACTCGGGAAGCCCAGTGCAGCATTCACGGAGCTTGAAGGAGCTGCACCAGAGACAAGCGAGGAGCAGAGAAGAGAAGGGCTGGAAAGCTCTGGATTTGATACTCTTTTGATTTCTCTTACAATTATGATCGCTCAGGTTCTCATTAGCATTAAACCCACTCTACCTGTAATCATCAAACCTACTCTGCCTGGACGAAGTTACCTGTAAGCATCAAACCCACTCTGCCTGGACGAAGTTACC